>JAVIAB010000073.1:17593338-17761717 GCA_032433765.1 Megaustenia siamemsis | reverse complement strand
GGTCGTTTCAAAATATTTTGAAGGTGTTTAAAATTCCATATCTCTGCAACCAATTGATTGATAATGCTGAAATTTTGCATATGGTCTTGTGATTTTTTGGTCCAAGAAGTACATTCATTTCCTCACCAACAACGTATAGTTTTAAATATTCTTTATTTGAAGTATACAAATTTAAGGCATTTTGGTCAAACCATATATTTGGAGGAATTACCGCTTCATATGAGTGAGCACCCACGGACTTGTCATCTTGAACGTAATGCGCGCCAATTTCCCTGTTTTAAAGCACTAAAAACACATAAAACGCGTCATAGTTATAATTTTATATCCGGTGCATCCCATTTCCTGTCGTTTTGTTGTGATTTATGTGCAACGGCGTATCCTAATTATTGGGTAATTTCGTTAAATTTGTGATCTGTTAGTCAATGGTTTAAAGTAAAGTTCCTTACATTGCAATCAGTGGCAATAAAGGTGTATAAATATTTTTGCATAGAAGCTAAGCGTGGAAAACTGTATCGAAGCATCTCAAAGCCAGAAAAGAGAACTATTCACGCATTGGGTATAAGCAAACGCTTTTTCAAAACAAGTGCTTAAAGCTAACGGAGTGTCCAGTTCAATCAAGACTAGGACGCTAGGAAGAAAGAAAGTAGTAGATAGTTTTGACAAGGAAGTGATTAGAAGAGCAATTTGTAAAATGTTCGATTCCAAAGAAACTGTGACTTTAAGAAAACTGAAAATTTCGACTGAGAGCAGAAAATGACATTGTTGTGTCGAAAACAACATTATGGAGAACTGTTAGAAGCATCGGTTTTACGTTTAGAAAGTACGATATGGTAGAAATGTCATCTGCGAGAAGCCGCACTTAGTTTCTATGAGGAGTAAAATATTTACGTGAAGTACGGGAAATGCGTAACCAAGGTTATGATATTGTATTTCTAGATGAATCTTGGATAAATTCTCACCACACAAGTGCAAAGGAATGGCAGTTATCAGATGGAAGTATTAAAAGATGTGTACCCACTGGAAAAGGACAACGTATTATAATGGCACATGCAGGCAGCCGAAAAGAAGGGTTGGTGAAAAATGCAGAACTTATATTCACCTCTAATTATACTGACAACAGGGACTATCACACCGAGATGAATGGACATATATTTAGAGAGTGGATTGAAAATACTCTTCTTCCAATTCTAGACAGACCATCCTGTCTGGTAATGACAACGAAACGCGTCGTACCACAACGCTGTGGCAGAAGAAGACAAAATTCCTACATCTACCAGTACAAAAGATGTTATAAAGATTTGGCTAAGAAAGGAAGGAATTCCATTTAACGAGGATTTTTGAAACCTGAATTACTGTCACTTGTTAAGAAATCGCAAAAGACCAAAGTATTCCAAATAGACAAAATCATTCAACAGCATGGTCATACGTGCTTGAGACTGCCCCCTTATCATCCACAATTAAACCCCATTGAACTCGTTTGGGCAAAAATTAAAGGGCAGGGCAGCTGAGAATACAAGTTTTAAACTATGCGATATAAAAGGACTGACATATGCTGCTCTATCACAGATTGACAAAGATTTTTGGTGCATATAAGTCACTTTCATATGTCTTGTTTACGTAAAATAATGAACGTCACATGGAAAGACAAAACGAACAATGTAGCTCTTTACAGTGAAGAGGATCCCGTGCTTACATCGGACTCTTTAGTCACATGCGTACCCATAAACAATAACTTTGCTTGATATGTCATGCTCGTTATCGCTCGCAACGGATAATTATTTTTTTTTAATGTATTCTTTGTTGTATATTGTTTAAATAGTTTTCATTAATGGAACTGTTTATACGCTGATTTGTTTTAGACCGTCTGTAAAGGCTATAACATTGACATTCTCATAGTATTTTAAAGAAAATAAACAATAGAAAGTAAACAGTTGATAAACGCCTCCAACTTTCAAGTTGTGTAGAGACGCCTATGTCGAGAAGCTGATTTCCATTAATGTACGGTAAATTATTTTCTCCAGGAGCAAAAAGATCCGTAAATTCACTGAGATCAAAGGAAAGTGCTGCTTCATGATGAAGCATACTTCCTACATCATTAAATTTTGTGAAATCGGTGGGACCTTGGAAAAACAAGGCCAGATGCAAAAAATCAAGTTTGTAAGTGCAGGGAAAGAGGAGATATTTCATGTTAATCGTGAACATTTAGATTTGAAACGACCAATAGATGTAGGAATTTTGTCTTCTGTCACAGCGTTGTGGTACGACGCGTTGTCCATTACCAGACAGGATGGTCTGTCTAGAACTGGAAGAAGAGTATTTTCAATCCACTCTCTAAATATATGGCCATTCATCTCGGTGTGATAGTCCCTGTTGTCAGTATAATTAGAGGTGAATATAAGTTCTGCATTTTTCACCAACCCTTCTTTCGGCTGCCTGCATGTGCCATTATAATACGCTGTCCTTTTCCAGTGGGTACACATCTTTTATACTTCCATCTGATAACTGCCATTCCTTGGCACTTGTGTGGTGAGAATTTATCCAAGATTCATCTAGAAATACAATATCATAACCTTGGTTACGCATTTCCCGTACTTCACGTAAATATTTACTCCTCATAGAAACTAAGTGCGGCTTCTCGCAGATGACATTTCTACCACTATCGTACTTTCTAAACGTAAAACCGATGCTTCTAACAGTTCTCCATAATGTTGTTTTCGACACAACAATGTCATTTTCTGCTCTCAGTCGAATTTTCAGTTTTCTTAAAGTCACAGTTTCTTTGGAATCGAACATTTTACAAATTGCTCTTCTAATCACTTCCTTGTCAAAACTATCTACTGCTTTCTTTCTTCTTCCTAGCGTCCTAGTCTTGATTGAACTGGACACTCCGTTAGCTTTAAGCACTTGTTTGAAAAAGCGTTTGCTTATACCCAATGCGTGAATAGTTCTCTTTTCTGGCTTTGAGATGCTTCGATACAGTTTTCCACGCTTAGCCTCTATGCAAAAATATTTATACACCTTTATTGCCACTGATTGCAATGTAAGGAACTTTACTTTTTATACCCATTGACTAACAGATCACAAATTTAACGAAATTACCCAATAATTAGGATACGCCGTTGCACATAAATCACAACAAAACGACAGGAAATGGATTGCACCGGATATAAAATTATAACTATGACGCGTTTTATTGTGTTTTTTAGTGCTTAAAACAGGGAAATTGGCGCGCATTACGTTCAAGATGACAAGTCCGTGGGTGCTCACTCATATGAAGCGGTAATTCCTCCAAATATATGGTTTGACCAAAATGCCTTAAATTTGTATACTTCAAATAAAGAATATTTAAAAACTATACGTTTGTTGGTGAGGAAATGAATGTACTTCTTGGGACAAAAAATCACAAGACCATATGCAAAATTTCAGCATTATCAATCAATTGGTTGCAGAGATATGGAATTTTAAACACCTTCAAAATATTTTGAAACGACCAATAGTAGCGTCACTATTGTGATACGCCTGTGAAACATGGAACCACATAGGTGGAATTAAAACATAAAATCTAAGTTATGGACACGATGTTGAACCTCAGACAAATGGCATCTATATCACACAAAAATCACAAATGGGAGAGATTCGTAAAATCAACACCAAAAAGAAAGATTCAAAAATGTGCCGACAGTAGCTGAAAAATGCGGCCACTAACATCTTATTTCCATATTCTAATTAAGGCATGGTGGGACTCTTTACCTTTTTTTTTAAAATTCACTTTCAAGAACAAAATTCGTACACTGGAAAAACAAAACCGAATTCATGTTGCTAAGAGCAAGTCGGAAGATCTAACGGGGTAGTCAAACCTATCATGACCTTGATCAGTGGAATGGGCAGAGATAAAGAAGACAGTGGACTGACTAATGGTATAGGAAAACGTTCGAACACAGCCATAAAGCAGACCACACAAAAGACAAGAATGGAGCAAGTGGATCGTTTAAAACCCATCATACTGGTGCCCCGACTGACCCAAACGGTACTGTTCTTGTACTATGTGGTAATATGTGATGAATGCTCTATTCGCCTTAAAACAGCTAGCAGAAAAGACAACAATATACAATCAACAAGTGTACATACATTGAACCAATTGGGAATGTTTCAAGAAATAAAACAGGTGTTAGACAAGGTTGTGTGCTGTCACCAGATTTGTTTAATATTTATAGTGAGATTATTTTAAGATCCATAAGGGGCATGTCTGGCATAACAATTGGAGGTCATAATATAAATAATCTAAGGCATGCTGATGATACAGTATTAATTGCTAAGAGTGAAAATGAGTTACAAGAAATGTTGGACATTATAGTGAAAGAAAGCAAAAATAAAGGACTCAGCCTTAATAGCAAAAAGACAGAGGTAAGGGTAACAACAAAGAAAAAGACATCACCTCAGTGCAGAATAAAGACAAGTGGAACAATATTAAAACAGGCAAATGAATTTAAATATTTGGAACTGTGTTAACCTCAGACGGAAGATGTACAAAAGAGGTGAGATGCAGAATGGCTCAGACAAAAGCAGCTTTCCAGAAAATGAGGAAGATACTGTGCAATCCATTTTTGACAATAGAAACAAGAAAAAGAGTTCTTAAATGTTATGTAGAGCCAGTCTTAACATATGGATGTGAATCATGGACAATAGGACAACAGACAAGAAAACCACTGGAGTCTGTAGAAATGTGGTTTTACATAAGAAAGTTGAGAATACTATGGACAGCTAGATGAGTAATGAAAATTTCTGAAAGAGGTCAAAGCAAAAAGAAACTAATTTCCAATATTAGGAAGAAACAATTAGCATTTTTTAGCCATGTAATGAGAAGAGAAAAACTGGAATATATTGTAACAGCTGAAAAATTGAGGGACGAAGAGATAGAGTGAAGTAAGAGAGAAAATACAAGACAGCTTAAGAGAATGGCTTGGCAGAAGGTCAACAACAGAAATGATAAATAACTGTCGAGATCGAAAGTTGTGGAGAGACATGATCACCAACCCCAGTAGGCCCGGTACTTGATGATGATGACATACATTGACCAGGAAAAAACATTCGACCTAGTAAACGGAGAACAATTGTGGGAGATACTAACAACATACGGAGTAAGCCAACATCTAATCAACCTAAGTAAAAGTCTCTACATCAACAGCAGCTGCAGGGTCAGAACAGCAGCAGGCTACACAGACCACTTCGAAGTTAGATCAGGTGTAAGACAGGGGTGCGTACTATCCCCCCTATTGTTTATTACATACATGGACCATATATGCAAGCTAGCCAACCCATCAGAGACAGAGGAGATCAACGAGCTTTTATTTGCAGACGATCAGGCATTAATACATGGAAAAATAGAAGACATGCAAGAACACTTAAATAAACTCAACAGCGCAGGCACAAAATAAACATGAAAATCAAACATCAACAAAAACAGAAGTCATGAATATCGCAAATGAGAAACATAACATCAACATAACTATAGACGGCACGCAACTAAAACAAGTGGAGGAATTTAAAAACCTAGGAAGTCTAGTGACAAACCACAATTCACAAACAGCAGAAAGAGATCCAAGATGCAACAAAGCTTGTTAAATCATTGGAAAGCTATCACTACTATTGTCCAACAAGGAAATAACTCTGGAGGCAAAACGGACACTCTACAATACAATCTTCATCCCAACGTTGTGGCCAGACCTGGACCCTATATGCAAGAATAAGAAAAAAATAACCTCTACTGAGATGAAACGTGTTAGACGAATGACAAGAAACAGCCCGCGAGATAAGATCAGAAATGAAGAACTGAGAAAAAAGCTAGGAATAGCCCCCGCCATAGAATATATAAAGAAGCAAGAGATAAAAGAGGCAGAGGCAGACCAAGACTACCTGGACGAGTAACATCAAAAGATGGACAAATCAGCCTATGACAACCTGCACCATCAAAGCAAGAGACAGAGCAGAATGGCGCTCCATGGTAGCCAACCTTCGTTGCGGAGACGGCACTCGATGATGATGACCAGATAAAATGGTTTGGCCACGTGACAAGGCAGAAAGATCAAGACACAACACAACGAGCCTTCAATAAACGTTGCGAAAACACCGCACCCAAAGGGCGACCACGAAACAGTTTTATTAACGGAATATTAGAAAAACTATGAAACATAGCAGCGGATGTGAACAAAAGAGCGCAAATTATATCTCCCCTCGACGCTGAAAGGCAAATGAGGAAGGATCAGAAGAAGAAGAAAATACAACATTTGATTGTACGAATTGAGAGACAATATTCACTCTACAATTTTTAAATAAATGTGAACTAGAGAAAAGTAAATCACTGCTCACCAACACTGCATACTTCAAACACCTGAATTATCGGTGATTCTCATTGAACATCGAAACGACAGACGCATACGTCAATACACAGAGAATTGTTCATCTCTTACGTTTATGTCGTATATTTGACACCCCACTGATTGTTATATGTAGGTCTATGTGATTGCTGCTGTCTCTATTTCTTTCATTTTTAACTTCCTTTCAATGTTTGTTTGATAACCGCGAGAATATATGCAGAACGGCACACTGTCGTGGGGATATACTTATCAAAATGAGCTATCCCTAATTTTAAATAGTGATAGTTTGTCTTACTGTCCTATGGGGTTAGTTGCCTGATACCACTCGATGCTTTACTCACGGTCCTGTGTGATACATTATATACTACATTTTATATGTGTGCTTATCTCTAAATAAACAACAGAGGAAGAAAAACATAAACTGAAATATAAAATAAAAATTTATTTAAAACTTAAAGCAACAGGAGTGCACAACATCTTGCCATTAAAAGTAGGTTTGCTAACGACTGCGTACCAAAGATGTAGACACACATGACTGGCCCTCCCTATAATAAACTGATTATGTTAAGTGTACTGGACTTGATGTATATCATCATTAATGGCAAGACAAGCAACACTTTCTTTCTCTCCTATTTTTAGATTAGATCTTCATATTTGTGTTTACCCTAGTGGCTACGGTTCACGGAATCGCTGAGAATGTCCATGAGAGATCTACTAGTTGAAAGATTAGCAAGAAATGATCATATTAAACATCTAATATATATAAACAATAAGCCTATTTGATAGACATAAACAATGGGCCTATCAAATATACATAAACGATGTACCTATCAGATATACATAAACGATGGACCTGTCAGATATACATAAACAATGGACTATCAGATATACATAAACGATGGACCTATCAGATATACATAAACGATGGACCTATCAGATATACATAAACAATGGACCTATCAGATATACATAAACAATGGACCTATCAGATATACATAAACGATAGACCTATCAGATATACATAAACAATGGACCTATCAGATATACATAAACAATGGACCTATCAGATATACATAAACGATGGACCTATCAGATATACATAAACGATGGACCTATCAGATATACATAAACAGCAAATTAGTATTTACTTAGAAATACGACTAGTTAGCGAGAAAGCTAAATCGTGTATTTTAAAAATATACTACTTTATGTTGATTGAGGTGTGGCATAAGGAACACATCTGTAGATCAACACTTGTTCAACTAGCGTGTATCCTTTCATCACAGAACAGGAAAACAACATCCGTTCTATTGATATTGAATATAAATGAATAATATGACACTTGGCTTGTGTGTGAACAGACACTAGGCCTGCTTGTGGTTTGTATTAGCATACAGTCTCTGCATATAACTGAGGTCTACATGCAAATGAGGTTAGGTTGATGGTTGCATCGTTTACAAATGTAAAAATCAGTTACCAGCTGCCTCGTATATAATTGTTGGGACTGAAGTAACCAGTTACCTCCCATGTCACCGAGAACAATAAAATGCATGAAAGAGGACAGATTTCAGTGATGAATCTTTAATGTACTGTCCTAAATGTGGAAAACATGTCTACTGTTGGGCGGTAAAAATATAATCATGAGCACACAAAAGATATTTCTGATTTTGTTTAGCCAAAAACATTTTAGCCAACATCCAACCAACCATATTAAAAGTCTCTACATCAACAGCAGCTGCAGGGTCAGAACAACAGCAGGCTACACAGACCACTTCAAAGTTAGATCAGGTGTAAGACAGGGGTGCGTACTATCTCCCCTATTGTTTATTACATACATGGACCATATATGCAAGCTAGCCAACCCATCAGAGATAGAGGAGATCAACGAGCTTGTATTTGCAGACGACCAGGCACGAATACATGAAACAACAGAAGACCTACAAGAACACTTAAACAAACTCAACAGCTCAGGCACAAAATACAACATGAAAATCAACATCAACAAAACAGAAGTCATGAATGTCGCCAAAAATAAACAGAACATCAACATAACTATAGAAGGCAGACAACTAAAACAAGTAGAGGAATTAAAATACCTAGGAAGTCTAATGATAAACGATAATTCTCAAACAGCACAGATAGAATCAAGAAGCAACAAAGCTTGTCAAATCATTGGACAGTTATCACCACTATTGTCCAACAAGGAAATAACTCTGGAGGCAAAACGAGCACTATACAATACAATCTTCATCCCAACGTTGTGCTAACAATGCCAGACCTGGACCCTAGATGCAAGAACAATAAGAAAAATAACCTCTACAGAGATGAATGTGTTAGACGAATGACAGGAAACAGTCTGAGAGATAAGACCAGAAATGAAGAACTGAGAAAAAAGCTAGGAATAGCCCCCGCCATAGAATATATAAGGAAACAACAGATAAAATGGTTTGGCCACGTGACAAGGCAGAAAGAACAAAACACAACACAACGAGCCTCAACAAACGTTGTGAGAACACCAGACACAAGGGTCGACCACAAAAAAGATGGGTCGATGGAATATTAGAAGTACTAGGAAACATAACAGCTGCAGAGGCGAACAGAAGAGCAAAAGACCGCAAATTATATCTCCCCTCGACGCTGAAAGACAGATGAGGAAGGAAAGAAGAAGAAGAAACACATTTTGGCTATATATCCCAAAACAGGATATATAGGAGCACATACTGATTCCTTTCCTACTCGAAACTAGTCTACAGGTATCATATCAAACAATTGAAATTATTCTTTTCTTCTAGGTTTCAGCTTCCTGTGCAGCATAGGTATTAAACAAACACCTTCCAACACTCAATTTCTTCCTTATCTTCTCTACCTATTTCCTCTTATAATCTCTAAGGCCTTTTCCTTACCCCTTGGAGATTCCAGAAACGGCCTGCCATGTATAACACTAACTGCTAGCTTCTACAATGTATGGTCTGCATCAATGTCATGTATAACGCTCACATTTGTTTTCTACAGTGTATAGTCTGTATCAATGTCATGTGTGAGTGCTGGTTTCTGCAACGTATGATCTGTATCAATGTCAAGTATAACCTCTCTGCTGGCTTCTACAGTATATAGTCTGTATCAATGTCATGTATAACACTCACTGCTAGCTTCTACAATGTATGGTCTGTATCAATGTCTTGTATAACACTCACTTCTGGTTTCTACAATGTATAGTCTGTATCAATGTCAAGTATAACACTCACTGCTAGCTTCTACAATGTATGGTCTGTATCAATGTCATGTATAACACTCACTGCTAGCTTCTACAATGTATGGTCTGTATCAATGTCTTGTATAAACACTCACTTCTGGTTTCTACAATGTATGGTCTGTATCAGTGTCATGTATAACGCTCACTGCTGGTTTCTACAATGTATGGTCTGTATCAATGTCATGTATAACACCCTCTGCTGGCTTCTACAGTGTATAGTCTGTATCAATGTCAAGTATAACGCTCACTGCTGGTTTCTACAGTGTATAGTCTGTATCAATGTCAAGTATAACGCTCACTGCTGGTTTCTGCAGTGTATAGTCTGTATTAATGTCATGTATAACACTCACTGCTGGTTTCTACAATGTATAGTCTATATCAATGTTATGTATAACACTCACTGCTGGTTTCTACAATGTATAGTTTGTATCAATGTCATGTATAACACTCACTTCTGGTTTCTACAAGTATAGTCTGTATCAATGTCATGTATAACACTCACTGCTGGTTTCTACAATGTATAGTCTGTATCAATGTCATGTATAACACTCACTTCTGGTTTCTACAATGTATAGTCTGTATCAATGTCTTGTATAATGCTCATACGTATGTCTGTATCAATGTCATGTATAACACTCTGGTTTCTGCAACGTATGGTCTGTATCAATGTCTTGTATAATGCTCACTGCTGGTTTCTACAATGTATGGTCTGTATCAATGTCTTGTATAACACTCACTGCTGGTTTCTACAATGTATGGTCTGTATCAATGTCTTGTATAACACTCACTGCTGGTTTCTACAATGTATGGTCTGTATCAATGTCATGTATAACACTCACTGCTGGTTTCTACAATGTATGGTCTGTATCAATGTCATGTATAACACTCACTGCTGGTTTCTACATTGTATGGTCTGTATCAATGTCTTGTATAACACTCACTGCTGGTTTCTACAATGTATGGTCTGTATCAATGCCTTGTATAACACTCACTGCTGGTTTCTACAATGTATGGTCTGTATCAATGCCTTGTATAACACTCACTTCTGGTTTCTACATTGTATGGTCTGTATCAATGTCTTGTATAACACTCACTTCTGGTTTCTACATTGTATGGTCTGTATCAATGTCTTGTATAACACTCACTTCTGGTTTCTACAATGTATGGTCTGTATCAATGTCTTGTATAACACTCACTGCTGGTTTCTACAATGATGGTCTGTATCAATGTCTTGTATAGCACTCACTGCTGGTTTCTACAATGTATGGTCTGTATCAATGTCATGTATAACACCCTCTGCTGGCTTCTACAGTGTATAGTCTGTATCAATGTCAAGTATAACGCTCACTGCTGGTTTCTACAGTGTATAGTCTGTATCAATGTCAAGTATAACGCTCACTGCTGGTTTCTACAGTGTATAGTCTGTATTAATGTCATGTATAACACTCACTGCTGGTTTCTACAATGTATAGTCTATATCAATGTCCATGTATAACACTCACTGCTGGTTTCTACAATGTATAGTCTGTATCAATGTCATGTATAACACTCACTTCTGGTTTCTACAATGTATAGTCTGTATCAATGTCATGTATAACACTCACTGTTGGTTTATACAGTGTATGGTCTGTTTCATGCCCCATAACCTTTGTCACATCTCTATATTCACAGGCATTAATAGGTTTTTCTTCCCCCAAAGTTCTGTTAGTAATTTGGTCATGTTATTTCCATTCATGTGTTTTACACAAGCATCCATTTATATAAGTCTGCAGTTTTGTTGAAAGTATTCAGCTCTCATATATCCTTATGTTAGTCTTTGTGTTGACCTACAGGAGATTCTCCTAATGCTTCTTTTTCTGCAGCGCTGAAGTTTTTTGATCATGTGAGCTTGACTCTGTCATGTATAATTATGGAAGAGCAGGAACAACATCATGACATGAGATAAGCAAGTCACATGGTTGGTACTCATATGCGGAGGGTAGGAGCAACATCATGATATGAGATAAGCAAGTCGCATGGTTGGTACTCGTATACGGAGGGGTAGGAACAACATTATGACATGAGATAAGCAAGTCGCATGGTTGGTACTCGTATACGGAGGGGTAGGAACAACATCATGATATGAGATAAGCAAGACGCATGGTTGGTACTCGTATACGGAGGGGTAGGAACAACATCATGATATGAGATAAGCAAGTCACA
Source organism: Megaustenia siamemsis (assembly GCA_032433765.1). NCBI lineage: Eukaryota > Metazoa > Mollusca > Gastropoda > Stylommatophora > Ariophantidae > Megaustenia > Megaustenia siamemsis. The sequence continues at coordinate 17,749,888 of JAVIAB010000073.1, read as the reverse complement.
TGGTTGGTACTCGTATACGGAGGGGTAGGAACAACATTATGACATGGGATAAGCAAGTCGCATGGTTGGTACTCATATGTGGAGGGTTAGGAACAACATCAGGACTCAGTATAAGCAATTCACATGGCGGGTACTCGCATGTGGAGGGGTAGGAACAACATTATAACTCGAGATAAGTGATTCACATGGTTGTACTCATATGTGGAGGGTTAGGAACAACATCAGGACTCAGTATAAGCAATTCACATGGCTGGTACTCATATGTGGAGGGTTAGGAACAACATTATAACTCAAGATAAGCAATTCACATGGTTGGTACTCGTATGTGGAGGAGTAGGAACAATATCAGGACTCGAGATAAGTGATTCACATGGTTGGTACTCATATGTGGAGGGTTAGGAACAACATCAGGACTCAGTATAAGCAATTCACATGGCTGGTACTCATATGTGGAGGGTTAGGAACAACATTATAACTCAAGATAAGCAATTCACATGGCTGGTACTCGCATGTGGAGGGGTAGGAACAACATTATAACTCAAGATAAGCAATTCACATGGTTGGTACTTGTATGTGGAGGAGTAGGAACAATATCAGGACTCGAGATAAGTGATTCACATGGTTGGTACTCGTATATGCACATCCTGATTTTTGGCCTAACCTGCACTATGGCTGACATTCTCCATCTTCAGCAGGCTGGATTTTGGTTTGATGTAGAAGTTTTCCCTCTCATAGGGTGGACGCCAGCCAGGTCTGCTCATGGTTTCTGTTTGGTGTCCCAATGTTTAAAGTGACAAAAACTATTCTTACTTTCTGATATCTTCTCCAGTTTGGCATTATATTCACCAATGCTGCCCAGTGTGTTTCCTAAGTTTAGCCTACTTGTTTTTAGTTGTTCTGTGTAGTCTCACATGCTAACTCTTTGTTTTTTTTTTGAGCATGTTGGTTGAAATGAACGAGCAATTTAATGTTATCTGCTTCAGACTTCTCTCTATCTCTTTGTCCTTTTTTTTCATTACTCTTCTTAGCTGTCCATGGTATTCTCAACATTCTTCTCTAAAACCACATTTCTACAGACTCCAGTGATTTTCTTGTCTGTTGTCCTCTTGTCCATGATTCACATCCATATTTTAAGACTGGCTCTACATAACATTTAAGAAATCTTTTTCTTGTTTCTATTGTCAAAAATGGATTGCATAGGATCTTCCTCATTTTTTGGAAAGCTGCTTTTGCCTGAGCCATTCTGCATCTCACCTCTATTGTACACCTACCATCTTAGGTTAACATTTTCCCCAGATATTTAAATTCATTTACATGTTTTAATATTGTTCCACTTGTTTTTATTTTGCACTGAGGTGATATCTTTTTCTTTGTTGTTACCATTATTTCTGTCTTTTGGCTATTAAGGTGGAGTCCTTTATTTTTGCTTTCTTTCACTATAATGTCTAACATTTCTTGTAACTCATTTTCACTCTTAGCGATTAAGACTGTATCATCAGCATACCTTAGATTATTTATATTATGACCTCCGATTAAATGAGAACTACTAAACACAATTCAATCAAGACAAATGAGATTTCTGGGGCATGCTAAAAGACACAGCAGCCTGCTTAAAGTAATCTTGGAAGGGAAAATACAAGGTAAAAGAGAAAGAGGCAGAGGCAGACCAAGACCAACATGGACGAGTAACATCAAAAGATGGAGAAGTTAGCCTATGACAACCTGCACTATCAAAGCTAGAGACAGAGTGAAAAGGCGCACCATGGTAGCCAACATTTGATGCGGAGATGCACTCAATGTTTATGATGACTATTTTAAGCCTAATCAACAGCAAAAGCATGTACCTCAAAGCAAGGGAGACAAACAAACACCGAGACAAAAGATTAAGACCAACAAAACTTCAGAGATAATAATCACAAACAGCAAACTGGAAGGTGTGATAGGGCAACTCATCCCCAACAATGAAAACTACCTAGTAAAAATTATAAAGAGATTGACAATTACGTTCCAAAAACTAACAAAAATGACAAATATACGGCAAAAGTATATTTCAGTTCACTAACCACTGAGTCATCGCAACTCCCAAATAGGCATGCCATAAAAGAAATGTGTGGCAAGTTGTTAGCTTAAATAACTATTTATAATAATTGTACTAATTTACAGCTATGTAATCTTTAATAACTTCATTTAGCAGAATTTGTATATATTATATCAATATTCTATCTATCTATCTATTGACCTTTCGAGCCGTAACCGGCCCATAGGGCGTAGACCAAGATACACCTTCTCCTATATGAATTTTTGTTCTAGCAGTTTTCTTTTAAAGATATTTTATCAAATCTCGCATCTGTCTCTGTTCTGTGCAAGCAGTTCTATCTCATTGAGGGAGCCGATTCCTGCTGCTCTTGCCTCTCTCATCAATGTTCTTCTCAGTGTCTCCCTGGGTCTTCCTCTTTTTCTTTTACCTGTTGTTTCCCATATGAGGGCTTGCTTTGCTATTCGATTATTATCTCTTCTCATCACATGTCCAACGTATGACCATCGTCTTTTCTTTATTACTGAAGATATTAGTGGTTGATTGGCGATTTCTCTAATTTCCTCGTTTGTTTTGAATTCGTTCCATTCTATACCAAGTATTTTCCTTAGACATTTATTTTCGAATGCGTTCAACTTTGTTTCTATATCTCTTGTTGTTTTCCAGCTTTCACACGCATACGTAAGGGTTGATAGTACATTTGATTTGAATAGCCTAAGTTTTGTGTTTGTGCTAATGAGTTTGATTTCCACAACTTTTCAAGGCTTCTGAAAGACATTGCTGCTTTAGCCAGTCTGATTCTAATTTCTTTGCTCGTATCCCCTTCTCGATCAATGTGACTTCCAAGATAGATGAAGTGATCGATCTCTTCTACTGGTTTGTTTTCCATGTATATTTGTCACTTGTTGGAATTAAACTTTTCATGACTTTAGTCTTTTCATGATTGACCTCAAGCCCAATTTTGCTGGCTATTGATGATAGTTCATTTGTGTTTTCCTGCATCGTTTTTATCTGATTGCTGATGAGAACTATGTCATCAGCAAAGTCCAGGTCCTCCAAATGGTCTCCTTGTATCCATTCGATGCCTTTATTACCAGTGCAGCATTTCTTCATTATGAAGTCCATAACAATTCCAAATAACAAGGGCGATAAAATACATCCTTGTTTAACCCCAGTTTCTATTGGGAAACATTCGCTCAGTCCTTCCTCTGTTCGAACTGCACATGTGTAACCATCATACATGTCTTTGATAATATTTATGATTTTTGATGGTAAGCCATATTGCTTCAGAATTTTCCACAAAGAATCTCTATGAATACTATCAAATGCTTTTTTGAAGTCGATGAAGTTAAGTACAAAAGGTTTTTGCTTTTCAATGTGTTCCTCCAATATAAGTCGTAGAGTGAAAATGTGGTCAAGACAGCTTCTCCCTTTTCTAAACCCAGCCTGTTCTTCACGCATTACTGTATCTATTGAATCCTTTATTCTATTTAGGATGATTTTACAGAATAATTTTGAGGCAACTGACAAAAGTGTCACGCCTCTCCAATTGTTACAATCTCTAAGATTGCCCTTTTTTGGGATCTTAACAATGATTCCTTTTTTCCATTTATGAGGCGTCTTCTCTGTTTTCCAAATGATGTTGAACATTTTTTGGAGATGTATTAAATTATGGCTATCAATTGCCTTGAGGATCTCAGCTGTTAACTTATCCTCTCCAGCAGCCTTGTTATTGGTCATTAGCTTTAAGGTGGTTTCTATTTCACTCAAGGTGAAGTCATCTAAATTTACATCTAATTCTGCTGCTGGTGTTTCAGCTTCAAAATCTATTAAACTGTGAGGTATATATCAATATTAGGGAACTTTATTCTTCTTCTTCTTCTTTCCTTCCTCATCTGCCTTTCAACGTCGAGGATGAACTACTAAACACAAACACCAAGACAAAGGTTAAGACTAACAAAAAAGGTTTTTAGCAGGCTGTAAAAGTAAAATATACTTTATTATAATCATGTGGTGAGAGGAGAACAACTGGAATATGTTGTGGCAACTGGAAAAGTTGAGGGACGAAGAGATGGAGGGAAGCAGGGAGAAGAAATAACAGACAGCTTGAGAGAGTGGCTTGGCGGAGAGTCAACAACAGAAGTGATAGGTAGCTGCCGAGATCGAGAGTTGTGGAGAGACATGATCACCTGCGTCAGTAGGCCCGGTACTTGATGATAATAATCACCATAATGCTACTATGGTTATAAGTCAACAGCCGAATTAACTGCTAAATTGCGTAGCAAATCAGGCAATTGGAATAAGATTTTTATCATTTTATTTTTTTAATTGATGTTTTTATCTTCACAATTGATTAGATAGGACCTGATAACAGATGATGATGACATCCACTGATGACATCTCTTTTATAGTATAATAAATATACTTATTAAATATAATAAATATAAATTATACAAATGAATGTAATATTATTTTTATATTACTGTATAGTAATACAAATGGTGTCATTATAACAATGATACACATTGTGACTGTTGTAAGTAATGTAACATCAAAACTCATAGTCACATGACATAGTGATACTCAGTAGTTATACTGATAGAGTTGTTATACTCTAAAGATAAAATGGTAGTATGAAGTATGTCAAGTATTTAAAAAATGTACTATAAAAATGTAAATAAAGTAATAAATGAACATAACACTAATTATAGTACTTAGTACGTAACAACATCAATGTACAGAACGATGTTGTTACGTACTATTGGTGTTATAGTTCAGTAATATCTCCTACATATTTATCCACATTTGGGACAGTATAAACCGTGCTATGATGACTATGAGATTATTTACAAAATTAATAGCAAGACTTTACAACAGTTTTATGATTTTCTTTTCTAATATTATAGTTAAATATTAATATCATCATCATTGAGTGCCGTCTCCGCAACGAAGGTTGGCTACCATGGAGCGCCATTCTGCTCTATCTCTTGCTTTGATGGTGCAGGTTGTCATCGGTTGATTTGTCCATCTTTTGATGTTACTCGTCCATGTTAATCTTGGTCTGCCTCTGCCTCTTTTACCTTGTATTTTCCACTCCAGGATTACTTTCAGTAGGCTGTTGTGTCTTTTAACATGGCCCAAGAATCGCATTTGTCTTGTTTGAATTGTGTTCAGAAGTTCTCTTTTCATTTTTAGTTGTTTTAAGACTTCATCGTTTGTTTTCTTTTCCTTCCATCCAATTCTACCTATTCTTCTATATATCCACATTTCAAAGGCTTCAATTCTCTGTTCTGTTTTCTTGTCTGAATGTCCATGTTTCAGCACCATATAGGAATATTGAGAAGATGTAACATTTTGCTATTCTTAGTTTTAGCCCTGGTGTTATTTGTGTTGATGTTAATATGTTCTTCATGACATTAAAATTACTTTTTGCCATTCCTATTCTTTTGTTTATTTCAGTTGTACATTTTCCATCACTGGTTATAGTATGTCCAAGGTAGTTATAGTTCTGAACTGTCTCAAGGTCTATTCCTTCAATTTTGATATCCACTTGAGGGTTTTGAGTATTTTCTTTGTTTATGATCATAGTTTTAGTCTTTTTGATATTCATATCTAGTCCATATTTTTTGCTTGTCGTGTTTATTTCATTAAGTAATTGTTGTAGGTCTTTAGGATTTTCTGCTAGTAGTACAGTATCGTCAGCATATCTTAGGTTATTGATTATCTTTCCATTAATTGTAGGCCTGGCATCTCTATGATGTTTTTAAAGATTTGCCCAGTGTATGTAATGTATAGATTGAACAAGCTTGGTGATAGGATGCATCCTTGTCTTATTAATATATTAATAATATAAAATATGTTTTCGTAGGCCTACACAGTAAAAATTAGTAGTTACACACTTGAGATTTTTGAGTCTTGACTAACAATAATTACTATAGCTTGTTTCATAAGTCTTGCCCAACTTTAAAAATCAATATCTTTTAAACCGCTTTTTGTATTTTTTCAAAATTTGCATGCAAAGTTATAATGATTAGAACCCAACAGGGAATTAATTTCATTAAAAACAAACATTTGGTTATTATTATTGCTTATTTGATTTATATAAATTTATAACGACCCATTGATGTAGTCAAAACTTAGTGTTTACAGTATTTAAGTTAAAAATAGCGATTACAAATCTATACACGCTGAAATTTACGATTTTTCACGCTTTCCGCGTGAGTTATCTGACACAAATAGACACTTGTAGTAAACACGAGACATTGTGTGTTCCATTTCCGTTAATTCAGCGGCGTAACGTGGAACAATAACATTTATCATGAGTCTTAAAATGAAATTCTGCAGTTTACAAAACATCGCAATAAAAATGTATGACTATTTTTGCAAAGAGGCTAAACGAGGAAGATTATTTCATTCTTTAGAAAACCCTGAGAATAGGACAAGATATATTTTGGATTTATCTAAACGGTCATTTAATCGCTGGATTCAAGCACGTGACCGTCAATGTTCCAAATATACAAAATCACAAGGAAGAGCAAAAATGTTGGATAATTTCGACAGTGAACTTATTAGAAGTGAAATTCGCAAAATGTTGGGTATGAATGAAACTGTTACAATAAGAAAATTAAAAGTATCGCTGAAAAAGAACAACAGTATTGAAATATCAAAGTCTACATTATGGAGGAATGTGAGAGCTGCAGGCTTTACATTCAGAAAGTATCCCAATGGACGAAACATCATCTGTGAGAAGCCACATATAGTAGTCGTGAGAAGCAAGTACTTACGTGAAGTAAAAGAGGTGCGCAAGCAAGGTTATGATATTGTGTACTTGGATGAAACATGGATCAATGCTCACCACACTAACCAAAGGGAATGGCAGTCATCAGATGGAAAGATTAAGAGATTAATACCTAGCAGCAAAGGACAGCGCTTGATAATTGCTCATGCAGGTAGTCGACAACATGGACTAATACAGAATGCAGAGCTCATTTTTCTTTCAAAATCCATAGACACATCCATAGGATTATCACTCTGAGATGAATGGTCACATATTTAGACATTGGATTGAAAATTCTGTTCTCCCAGCACTAGATCGACCATCTTGCCTAATAATGGACAATGCAGCGTACCACAACATTGTTGCACTTGAAGATAAAGTCCCGACGTCATCCAGTACAAAAGATGCTATTAAGATATGGCTCACAAAGGAGCACATACAATTTAATAACATGTACTTAAAACCTGAATTACTATCTCTAGTAAAGCAAAAACAGAGGACAAAGATTTTTCAAATAGATAAGATTATCCAAGAGCGCGGTCATATAAGTTTGAGGCTGCCACCTTACCATGCTCATTTAAATCCAATAGAACTAATCTGGGCAAAATTAAAAGGACAAGTGGCAGATGAAAATACAACATTCAAAATATGCGATGTAAAGACTCTTGCTAATCTCGCTTTATTAAATATAGACAAAGATTATTGGGCTAAATGTGAAGACCACGTCTTAAAACAGGAAGAGGAATATTGGAAAAATGATGGTTTGTGGAATGTTCAACCCCAAACAGTTATTAATCTTTTAGACTCGTCTGATTCAGAATGAAAGTATATAGCCCCCACAATGTTGGCCCCTATATTACCTTAAATTATTTCAACAAACGGTCCTTTTAAGGACCACACAACTATGAAAATTGGACATACAGGTATACCTTGATATTATTATCGTCCGTCCTCGAACTGAGCAGACAATAATTCTCCTGGTGTTTTGTTTTATCCAGTTATTTCCCCATTACGGCCACGCCTTTACCTAGTGAAAATTAATCGTAGACCAGCAACTACTGTAATTTCTATTCTTTAGGTCTTCACAATTTACAATTTTGACAAACATCAAAGAAATATCGCCGCTTTAAGAAAACTGCAGCTGCAAGATATTTGTTAAATATACATTTAAAGGGTCTTTTGCATTCTAATAACATTTGGAAAATTTCAAAAGTATTTAACAAACGGTTAGAGAGTAATAGCGTTTTGAAGTTGGGCATATGTTTTGAAACGAGCTATAACAATAATAACATCACATGAAATGTAAATGTTTTAATGTTAGTCAAGTACTGTAACCGTTTTTGTTACAAAAACAGGTGAAGTAGAAGCCACAGAGTTAGCTGTGCCATCGTCAATAAAACTATAACGGATAATAACGTAGCTGCGTAGAGACGAAGAATAGGGATCATGGCTTCTCAACTAAACTATAATGCTACTTCTAGTATAGTAGTTAATTAAAAGTAAAGTTAATATAACAAACAAATCACAATAACATAACTTACCAAGTTACCACAACCGCCTTCACTTCCTAGCTCAGCTCTGAGTAGGCTACTGTCTCACTGTCCTGTCTGAGATTGTCTCGTTTCTCTATCTTCGATGCAGCTCAAAGCTCGTAAATAATTAACTTATATAAGTTAATAAGTTAACCACAGTAATTGTTCAAATGTAATAATGCATATCACAAACATATACCGTGGCGTATGCATGGATATATTTCAAAACACTAGTAAGTTTAGTCTGGAAATGTCCGCCATCAACGGAAAATGAAAACACGTTTTACCAAGAACTAGAGTCCACAATTTCTTCCTAACCGCCATCAACTATCTGGGTCAAGATGGCTGGTTTCGCTGGAAAACAAGAACTCTAAAAATAGCATGACCTGTCAGGCATGAAGTCCACTTGCAGATAGCTCCACGTTTTTAAATGATTTGTGTATAAACATGTGCTTATACTTGAAATCGAAAATTACATTAAAATGTTGATTAAAATAATAGTGCACCCGGACGCATCAAGGTAGTTGAAATGGAGAAAAAGAGTTGTTTCAATTTCATTTTAGAGGTGAATAATTTATTATAAAGTTATGGTTCTGTAGAGTAACTACTTAAACTTATTTAAGTGAAATAAATTATGTCGCTTCAATAATATGATGATTAATGGTTAAACAAATAGGCCTATAGCTTAATAACTTACAGAGCATGGAAATAATTATGTAACAGAAGATAGAAAATAAACATCAGCAGATATGCAAATACAGTTTATCCGAGTTTGAAATAAGATTAGATACAGGACAAGTTATCTGTTATAATTAATAAGTTATTTGTTATAATTAATAAGTTTATAGTCACCCCTTAATGTTTAATAAGGTAAATTTACAACTTTCGGAAAACTCACAGAAAGGGCTTGGAACAACACGAAACTAACACTAAAGACCAAACTCTTAATGTCCAACTTGTGTGGCTTAGCACACTATTATATGGATCTGAAACCTGGACAACATACTCAAATCACCAAAAAAGACTAAATATATTCCAGATGCGATGTCTCCGCAGAAAAATTCATATCAAATGGCAAGATAAAATAACCAACTTAACAGTCTTGCAATGTTCTAAGACCCCAACAATCATGTCAATGCTCAGATGTCGAAGACAGATGTCTGGGGCACGTCCAGCGAATGGAAGAAAAACGCATCCCAAGCAAATTCTATATAGTTAACTAAACACACGGAAAAAGACAATTCGGAAGACCTAAACTACGATATAAAGATATCTGTAAATCATCTCTGAATGACTTCTCCATCTCTGAAAATGACTGGGAACATTTGGCTAGTGATCGCACATCATGGAGAGCATGTATAAGGAATGGCATAACATCTTTTGAGACTGTGCTGCTAAGGGCAAAACTTAGAAGAAAAAAGACTTGCGAAAAAGGATGGGAAAACCCTGTGGGCCAGTGGGCCTGACTTGTTCATTCTGTGACCGCGTGTGTTTGTCAAACATTGGTACAATTATCCACGAGAGAAGCTGCTCGACAAAAACAAAACCTCAACAACAACAAAATACACAATAGCCTCCACTAGACCGTCTGACCAGACGAAAAGGGCCATACATATAGTCACCCCTTAATGTGCAGACTAGGTTGCGTATTAAATTACTCTTCAAATTTGTGTTTGTTAACTTCAACGGTGGGCGCATACATAAATTGCATATAAAGTGATGAGCAGATATATACATAAGACTACAAGAAGACTAAAATTGTTTTTTTTTTTCAAAGCTTATTCATCTTCTTTCCTCTCTCATTTGTTTTTTTCAGTCTAGTGGTAATATAATTTGCGGTCTTTTGCTCTTCTGTTGGCCTCCACAGTTGTTATGTTTCTAGTATTTTTACAATCCATCAATCCATCTTTCTCGTGGTCGGCCATTGAGTCTGGTGTTCTCATAACATTTATTGAAGGCTCGTGTTTTGATCTTTCTGTCTAAAGTGGTCAAACCATTGTATCTGTTGTTTCTTTATGTATATTATGACGGTAAATATTCCCAGGAGAAAAAATATATATGAAATCAAAATTCTATCTATCTATTCACCTTTCGAGCCGTAACCGGCCCATAGGGCGTAGACCATGATACACCTTCTCCTATATGAATTTTTTGTTCTAGCAGTTTTCTTTTAAAGATATTTTATCAAATCTCACCATCTGTCTCTGTTCTGTGCAAGCAGTTCTATCTCATTGAGGGAGCCGATTCCTGCTGCTCTTGCCTCTCTCATCAATGTTCTTCTCAGTGTCTCCCTGGGTCTTCCTCTTTTTCTTTTACCTGTTGTTTCCCATATGAGGGCTTGCTTTGCTATTCGATTATTATCTCTTCTCATCACATGTCCAACGTATGACCATCGTCTTTTTCTTTATTACTGAAGATATTAGTGGTTGATTGGCGATTTCTCTAATTTCCTCGTTTGTTTTGAATTCGTTCCACGCTATACCAAGTATTTTCCTTAGACATTTATTTTCGAATGCGTTCAACTTTGTTTCTATATCTCTTGTTGTTTTCCAGCTTTCACACGCATACGTAAGAGTTGATATTACATTTGATTTGAATAGCCTAAGTTTTGTATTTGTGCTGATGAGTTTTGATTTCCACAACTTTTCAAGGCTTCTGAAAGACATTGCTGCTTTAGCCATTCTGATTCTAATTTTCGTTGGAGCGGCTATTGTTCGCACATTAGGTCTACGTTTCATTAACAACATCGTTTTTACGATAGCGGCAGTAGTATATCAGGAAGGATTTGACCCGCATTTAGGTGCTAAATTAACAAAGATATATAGTGTGGTGCGCAGCGCACCACATGTACACGAGAGACAGGGGGAGTTAACCATAACATTTCGTGGCCGGATGTTGACCTCTACTCTCGGTGACCCCGGAAGTGACCTGTTTATGTCTGGTGTATGCTGACTTTGGAGTTTTTGATCGATAGTGATAGGTTAGTAGATTATACATCAATGAAAAACATTAAATTTAAAACAGAAAACAAAAAATATATTTTATTCTTTTATTATCTCAATAGGTGTATAACATACAGTGGATATTATATAACATTACAAACATAATTAGTACATTGAGTAAATATATAGTACAAGTATAACATTTATTTATATCTAAGAAGTTGGGTGTCTGCTTAGCTCTATGTCATAAATGAATCATAAGGGGTGAAACTGTTAGAGATTGCTGGGTAGTCTAAACTGGTAGTGTAAAGAGTTAAATATCTAAAGGCGTAGTCGAGACGTTATCATCAGCTACCTTTCTTTTTATATAGAAATAGGAAAGAGCATTTCTTGTTTGACTGTATGAAAATATAGAATTATTTAAGACTTTGAAACCTACATTTTTCCCACCCTTAGCCTTTTGCTTAGCGAGAACCTCTAAAAACATATCTTTATCTAATGTGTTGTGTTGCTTGCTTAACCCCTTACAACTGATTTTATCGTAATCCCCACTACAATGATACGTCTTACTACATAAGCTAACAAGAGCTGTCCCTTCGTACTCTAGTTTAAAAAAACCTGGCGTTCGTTTGGTGTACGCTTTAACACCCTTACAGCTTATACAATCTGTCTTGCTAGTATGTTCATCGCAAAACTCGGCGGGAAACCAGTCTTTATATACGCTATTAAACTCATTCCGCAGCCCTGACTTAATTATAGCCTCCAACTTAGGTGCACTTAAAGCCAAGTATAAACTATCAGTATCTGTTTCACATAACTGAAAGTTGGACCTATCTACAAACTTATCTAAGAACTCGAAATAAAAATCTAACATACGAAGTTTTGCATATTGATACACAAAGAAACCGATTTGTAGGGGTAAGTCCCAAACCGTTTTCTTTTTCTCCATCTCAATTTCAAAAAGATCCTCCCCTATTTCAGTCATCTTTTTAAACCGGGAACTATTTATCATTTTTGATATCTCATCCCCCTGAACATACGAGACAGCGCTATGATTGGCCTTATTGGTTAGAGTCTTCCCATAGGCTGAGTTTCCTAAGAGCTTCATCGTATCGCTTACTATAGATTGATTTTCGTCTAGATCACCAGCCCTCCTAGCGTCAGAAACCATTTCTCCAAACTTTTAAAACAACTAGACGGTTGATATTCTATCCCTTGATAGATTTTTGTTACCTTTAGCCCATGATCTAAATACCATTTTAACAGTGGTGTTGCCAACAAAATTTTTTCCCCGACATAACTACCGATTAGGGTGCGACGAGGGGTTGACAACAAGTTATGTTTGAGGGCATATTCACCCATAAACGGCCCAATATCGTCACGCGTGACGTCAACATTTTTGAAAATTGGAGTCATCTCACTGAAATGTTCCTTCAGGTGGTCGGGGACGTGTAGATCACATTCCACTAAACCAAAACATGTCCCATCTGAAACAGAAGTCAGAATCGTGTTTATCACTGAGAGGGAGCCCTTCTTTAGAGTAAGAGGACCTAGCTCGAGGGATGGTTTTAGAAAGGAAAGCCCTAATGCTTGGGTCAGACTTTTTCAGAGCTTGCCACTCACATTCCCACATAACTTCTACTGGGACTTTGACCTCCTCAGTTAGATAGGTGTGTATCTCACATGTTTTTTCAAACAGCTCGAACAAGGGCTTATTATTAACAGGGTTTCTATCTTTATCTTTGGTGAGGGGACAGTCTTTGTGACCATGGTACAAACAACCATGAAAATTATAGCCTCTTCTATTGGATTTATCCCACCCATCCACAGGGATATTTCTATCACCTAACCGAAACTCCCTCCCATTAAACTGAGTTTTCAACTCCACCCCTTTCTGGTGGGCGACCCACGTTAGCCACTCTCTACTTTGTTGGACATAATAGTTATCTTTTTCGACCCTAAACCCGGTCTCCATTCTTCTAATAATTGGGTAATCTGTTGGCATTGGGTTCATCAGAGCCCAAAGATACAACGCATTGGCATCGTATCCTTGGATGGATTGGACCAGCTTTCCTCCCCTAATAAACGTTTTGCCTACCTCGTGATACCTATGGAAAATTATAGAGGGACCTCCAACGATATTAGCCCTAATCATTGTGTGTAGACTAGCCTGTTTGCTCGAACATAAACTAAACATTACACCCCTATCAACGGTCTTAAAAAGATACTTTAAACAAACACCCGGAACCGAAATGGCGTCTTTAAAACAGTCCACACCCCGCTCCCCATAAAAACGAACCTGCTGCTCCAATGCTTCTAAGAATGGAACTACATCTTTGTTATTATACCAAATCAAAAGTCCCTAAGGGTCGTCATCTTATTGTCCTGCCAGACCTTTTTACACAGAGCGTACTCCTTCTTGGAAATGTTGGCATTTTTTAATGACGAATAAAACGTTTCGAGTGGGGGTAACTCCGTCTCATTCAACTTGTCTAAATCCGTTATGTACTCGTAACAGAAAACACCCTTTGTCTCCTCTACTTTATAAGCTGCCAAGTACTTGCTGTAGCTAAACCCAGGGGCTAGATAGTTTACTATATCTAAGAATTTTAGATTCTGTGTTGCAATACACATGAAGTTATTGTTTCTTTTAACTATAAACTTGAACGGTTTTTCTACTTTGTAGTCTTCGTCCATTTTATCTTCCTCTTCTTCGATAACATCGGCTTCTTCTTCCTCTTCCATACTATCACCTTTTTCGTCCACTTGTGTAGTGACATCCATGAAGTGCTTTATTAAATAAGGTTTAATAACGTTGACGTCATACTTCCCCGAGTTAAACCCTATCACTGGAAGCTCTTTTAAATACTCATCAAACTTAGCTATTAGCTTGTCTTTATGCAGATCATGGAGTTGAGTAAAAATGCTTTCAAACCGATCTCGCAACAACGAGTATGCCTTACCAGCGATACCAGTGAGGTAATCAACCATCTGACTAACTAAAATTTGCGGGTCACCCTTGGTTATGAAGCATTTTGGGGCCTCCCACCGGGGACATTTGACGCTATAGAGCAGGAAAGGGGTACATGTTTAGCTACAAAAGTAGTCGAGTCCGTCTCTTTGGGAACATTCCCATTGTCAAAATAACATTCATAATCGAATGTCGCCCTGAATGGGTAAATAAAACACTCTGGAGTACTTATCCCTTCAGCGCTGATCGTGTCCCATACACTTTCAGGTGAAGAGTAAACCCCACCCTTATATGTCTCCACAGGCGTATCCCCATTGCAAATTTTTTCGTGCTTATCCATACGCCAAAACTCTTTCCACAATTTCCCACATTTTCCACAAGAAAAGCTTTTACTAGCTCTAGAAAGATCGTTTATATAAAAGAAGTGATTTTTGTAAAGTAAAAGACGGAGAGTTTCACTATAACTACTGGTGCGTCTCAGGACAATACGCAAGGCTTGCTCAGAATCAAACTCAAAAATATCTATGTTTATTGAAAAACAACTTTCTAAGAGAGGCATTTCAGCAAGAGTTACACCGTGAAAGTTACTTAACATTAGAGACGGGTTAAACTGTTTGAGAAGTAGTCTTGAAGCCTTCCTAACACCATCAACAGAGGCACCTCGATGGACAGCTAGACAACGGAAGAAGCAGAGATTATCATTGTAGATTTTAGAATGGGAATCGATTTGAAGGGTATTAATACCATGATTTGATGCAATGTAGGGTGGGATATCTAGCAGACACCCTATATGATAATCTTGGAGTTTATAAATATAAACACTCGTACTGACTAAGGCTTCTAAGGTATATTTGGTTGTCTCCCTGTTTTTGTCTGCATACCCTAATATATCACTTTGATTTAATCTATCAACAAATGTTTCAAAGTCATTTCTGTTGTTAACTAACAAGGGTTTGTCTAACCCTGTCGCGTTATTTGAGCTGGCGTGAAAGTAACGCAACTCCTGTGTCTCCCTATGTCTTAAAACCAGATGATGACTATAATTCACCTTGAAACGCTTTTTCTGGGCTTGGAAGATTGGGTTTACAAGGGTCTTCCAATCTATAGGAGTATCAGGCTGATGAAATATAGTGTACGTGTCCATGTATTTGTTCCTACGTTCATGGGTTCTAATAGCTAACCAGTTGTTCTTATATATCTTCCTAATTTCTTGAGGCAACTTATTTAAAGAGTTTATTTCATTAATAAGTCTTGGTCTCTTTGAGGGGTCTTGAGTCGAACTCTTTACTGCCCGCTTGCGTGAGGTTGTCGATACTTGTGGACGTGTTGGTGTTTCAGGAACTACTGATACAAGAGATACAGGATGCTATGTCTTGATATGTCTAGCAAGGCTGTCTACTCTTGTATATACTCGTTCACAAACATCACATTTGTATTCCTGACGCCCATGTACACTAGCAACGTGTCGTTTTAAGATCCAGCTCCGGGTGAAAGTTTTGGAGCAGAGATGACAAGTATTAGACATCTGTAGAAAAGAAATTTAAACATTACAACTAAAGAGTAAAGAACAGTAATCATTACAAGAAAAGAAAACAAGAAAAGTAAACAATTAGATTCACAAACTATCGAAATTAGGTTACAAAAGTAACACGTGGATACTAAAAAAACAACTTTTCGAAAATAGGTTACTAAAATAACACGTGGATACTAAAAAACCAACTTTTCGAAAATAGGTTACTAAAATAACACGTGGATACTAAACAACCAACTTATCGAAAATAGGTTACTAAAGTAACATACTATAACATTAAAGATCTAAGATAACACTTACTTGTTATGTGTTTGAAGGCACGAAACACATCCATCGTCAAGAACTGTAAGCGAAAGTCTGATTACAAGCTTCACAGATATATACACTTGAAACACCGGAAGTGTTACTAAAAATAGAACTGACCTCTGAGGCAATAACGGATGTGTTACTAAAAATAGTTTTTGACCGCTGACGCAATGCCCGTGGAGTTTCTAAAAATAGATTTTGACGTATGATGGCAATTTTATGAGTTTACCTCCTGACCTTTTTATTTATTTTATTTTATTTTTTTTTGGTGACTACGCCCCTGCCCATGGAATCGATAAAAAGCGTTAATTTAGCACGCAGGCTTACCTAAAACTTTATTTTAGACATCCCCACACCAAAAATTTACTTAAAAATCAGTTTTGAAATTGTTACCCCCCTTACAATTTTTAGGGTTACGCCCATGGAATTGATACAAAATTGAAATATAACCTGAAGGCATACCCCAAACTTTATTTTAGACATCCCCATAACAAAGATTTACATTAAAAACCACTTTTAGGATTTTACCCCCTTACCATTTTTTTAGGGTTACGCCACTGAAATCGATAAAAATCGTAAATTTAGCACTACACAAGTGGACGAAAAAGGTGATAGTATGGAAGAGGAAGAAGAAGCCGATGTTATCGAAGAAGAGGAAGATAAAATGGACGAAGACTACAAAGTAGAAAAACCGTTCAAGTTTATAGTTAAAAGAAACAATAACTTCATGTGTATTGCAACACAGAATCTAAAATTCTTAGATATAGTAAACTATCTAGCCCCTGGGTTTAGCTACAGCAAGTACTTGGCAGCTTATAAAGTAGAGGAGACAAAGGGTGTTTTCTGTTACGAGTACATAACGGATTTAGACAAGTTGAATGAGACGGAGTTACCCCCACTCGAAACGTTTTATTCGTCATTAAAAAATGCCAACATTTCCAAGAAGGAGTACGCTCTGTGTAAAAAGGTCTGGCAGGACAATAAGATGACGACCCTTAGGGACTTTTTGATTTGGTATAATAACAAAGATGTAGTTCCATTCTTAGAAGCATTGGAGCAGCAGGTTCGTTTTTATGGGGAGCGGGGTGTGGACTGTTTTAAAGACGCCATTTCGGTTCCGGGTGTTTGTTTAAAGTATCTTTTTAAGACCGTTGATAGGGGTGTAATGTTTAGTTTATGTTCGAGCAAACAGGCTAGTCTACACACAATGATTAGGGCTAATATCGTTGGAGGTCCCTCTATAATTTTCCATAGGTATCACGAGGTAGGCAAAACGTTTATTAGGGGAGGAAAGCTGGTCCAATCCATCCAAGGATACGATGCCAATGCGTTGTATCTTTGGGCTCTGATGAACCCAATGCCAACAGATTACCCAATTATTAGAAGAATGGAGACCGGGTTTAGGGTCGAAAAAGATAACTATTATGTCCAACAAAGTAGAGAGTGGCTAACGTGGGTCGCCCACCAGAAAGGGGTGGAGTTGAAAACTCAGTTTAATGGGAGGGAGTTTCGGTTAGGTGATAGAAATATCCCTGTGGATGGGTGGGATAAATCCAATAGAAGAGGCTATAATTTTCATGGTTGTTTGTACCATGGTCACAAAGACTGTCCCCTCACCAAAGATAAAGATAGAAACCCTGTTAATAATAAGCCCTTGTTCGAGCTGTTTGAAAAAACATGTGAGATACACACCTATCTAACTGAGGAGGTCAAAGTCCCAGTAGAAGTTATGTGGGAATGTGAGTGGCAAGCTCTGAAAAAGTCTGACCCAAGCATTAGGGCTTTCCTTTCTAAAACCATCCCTCGAGCTAGGCCCTCTTACTCTAAAGAAGGGCTCCCTCTCAGTGATAAACACGATTCTGACTTCTGTTTCAGATGGGACATGTTTGGTTTAGTGGAATGTGATCTACACGTCCCCGACCACCTGAAGGAACATTTCAGTGAGATGACTCCAATTTTCAAAAATGTTGACGTCACGCGTGACGATATTGGGCCGTTTATGGGTGAATATGCCCTCAAACATAACTTGTTGTCAACCCCTCGTCGCACCCTAATCGGTAGTTATGTCGGGGAAAAAATTTTGTTGGCAACACCACTGTTAAAATGGTATTTAGATCATGGGCTAAAGGTAACAAAAATCTATCAAGGGATAGAATATCAACCGTCTAGTTGTTTTAAAAAGTTTGGAGAAATGGTTTCGGACGCTAGGAGGGCTGGTGATCTAGACGAAAATCAATCTATAGTAAGCGATACGATGAAGCTCTTAGGAAACTCAGCCTATGGGAAGACTCTAACCAATAAGGCCAATCATAGCGCTGTATCGTATGTTCAGGGGGATGAGATATCAAAAATGATAAATAGTTCCCGGTTTAAAAAGATGACTGAAATAGGGGAGGATCTTTTTGAAATTGAGATGGAGAAAAAGAAAACGGTTTGGGACTTACCCCTACAAATCGGTTTCTTTGTGTATCAATATGCAAAACTTCGTATGTTAGATTTTTATTTCGAGTTCTTAGATAAGTTTGTAGATAGGTCCAACTTTCAGTTATGTGAAACAGATACTGATAGTTTATACTTGGCTTTAAGTGCACCTAAGTTGGAGGCTATAGTTAAGTCAGGGCTGCGGAATGAGTTTAATAGCGTATATAAAGACTGGTTTCCCGCCGAGTTTTGCGATGAACATACTAGCAAGACAGATTGTATAAGCTGTAAGGGTGTTAAAGCGTATACCAAACGAACGCC
Source organism: Megaustenia siamemsis (assembly GCA_032433765.1). Lineage (NCBI taxonomy): Eukaryota > Metazoa > Mollusca > Gastropoda > Stylommatophora > Ariophantidae > Megaustenia > Megaustenia siamemsis. The sequence goes on along the minus strand of JAVIAB010000073.1, from coordinate 17,731,052 downwards.
AGGTCTTTTTAAACTAGAGTACGAAGGGACAGCTCTTGTTAGCTTATGTAGTAAGACGTATCATTGTAGTGGGGATTACGATAAAATCAGTTGTAAGGGGTTAAGCAAGCAACACAACACATTAGATAAAGATATGTTTTTAGAGGTTCTCGCTAAGCAAAAGGCTAAGGGTGGGAAAAATGTAGGTTTCAAAGTCTTAAATAATTCTATATTTTCATACAGTCAAACAAGAAATGCTCTTTCCTATTTCTATATAAAAAGAAAGGTAGCTGATGATAACGTCTCGACTACGCCTTTAGATATTTAACTCTTTACACTACCAGTTTAGACTACCCAGCAATCTCTAACAGTTTCACCCCTTATGATTCATTTATGACATAGAGCTAAGCAGACACCCAACTTCTTAGATATAAATAAATGTTATACTTGTACTATATATTTACTCAATGTACTAATTATGTTTGTAATGTTATATAATATCCACTGTATGTTATACACCTATTGAGATAATAAAAGAATAAAATATATCTTTTGTTTTCTGTTTTAAATTTAATGTTTTTCATTGATGTATAATCTACTAACCTATCACTATCGATCAAAAACTCCAAAGTCAGCATACACCAGACATAAACAGGTCACTTCCGGGGTCACCGAGAGTAGAGGTCAACATCCGGCCACGAAATGTTATGGTTAACTCCCCCTGTCTCTCGTGTACATGTGGTGCGCTGCGCACCACACTATATATCTTTGTTAATTTAGCACCTAAATGCGGGTCAAATCCTTCCTGATATACTACTAGCGGCTTGTTAAACCTCTGATCAACGGTTATATACCAAATACTGATTTGAAATCAAAATTACTAAGCACAAAAACACAGCTCACGATTTTCAAATCAAAAATGTTTTTTACCCTTACTTATTCATGCAATTGTTGGAAAGCAACTAAAGAGTAGCAAATAAACTGGAAGCTTTTGAAAACAAGTGCCTCAGGAAAATACTTGGTTTATCATGGAATGAATTTAAGACTCGTGCAGAAAGAAGAGGAACGCTACAGCATTCTAAGATATTAACTGTAATCCAGAGTAGAAGGTGGTCATGTCATGAGAAGAGACAACAAGAGCATTTCAAAACAGACATTATAGGGGTCAAAGAAAAACAGGCCGACCTGAAGAAAGACTAAAAAGAAGACTGATGCAAGAGGCAACAACAGCATGCATCAGCTCTCTCGCCGAGATTAAACAACTCGCCCAGAAAGAGTCGTGTGGCTAGATACAAGGTCATGTGGAAGGTCTGATTCTTGATCGTTGGACACAAAGAGTAGTGTAGCTAGATACAGGTCATGTGGAAGGTCTGATTCTTGATCGTTCGACACAAAGAGTCGTGTGGCTAGATACAAGGTCATGTGGAAGGTCTGATTCTTGATCGTTGGACACAAAGAGTCGTGTGGCTAGATACAAGGTCATGTGGAAGGTCTGATTCTTGATCGTCGGACACAAAGAGTCGTGTGGCTAGATACAAGGTCATGTGGAAGGTCTGATTCTTGATCGTCGGACACAAAGAGTCGTGTGGCTAGGTACATTGCAGGTCATGTGTAAGGTCTGATTCTTGATCGTCGGACACAAAGAGTCGTGTGGCTAGATACATTGCAGGTCATGTGCAAGGTCTGATTCTTGATCGTTCGACACAAAGAGTCGAACATTTCTGGCTTATGTGCTGTCATCGACTGAAATACAAATATAATGAATTATTCCTTTTTTTCTGATCTTCATATCTGATCTTTTCCCTATTGTATCGTTATTTTTCCTATTGTATCGTTATTTTCCCTATTGTATCGTTATTTTTCCTATTGTATCGTTATTTTTCCTATTGTATCGTTATTTGTCCTATTGTATCGTTATTTTCCCTATTGTATCGTTATTTTCCCTATTGTATCGTTATTTTCCCTATTGTATCGTTATTTTCCCTATTGTATCGTTATTTTCCCTATTGTATCGTTATTTTCCCTATTGTATCGTTATTTTCCCTATTGTATCGTTATTTTTCCTATTGTATCGTTATTTTCCCTATTGTATCGTTATTTTCCCTATTGTATCGTTATTTTTCCTATTGTATCGTTATTTTCCCTATTGTATCGTTATTTTTCCTATTGTATCGTTATTTTCCCTATTGTATCGTTATTTTTCCTATTGTATCGTTATTTTCCCTATTGTATCGTTATTTTTCCTATTGTTTCTTTGCCAAAGGTCCAAGGATGGCATTAGTAACGGCGTTGGGAAAAAAATATTGCGTTGTGTTTTGCCTCTAGTGTTCTTTTTTTCCGTTATTGGACAGCAGTGGTGATAGTTGTCCGATGATATGACATACTTTTAAACCTATAATAAAGAGCCCCGTCACGTCAAGTGGCGTATAGGAAATATGGTGTTAGTGACCATCATTTTTACAGACCTTCGGCACATGATTTTTGGGGTAATGTGGTCGATATTACGCTCGTACCGCTTTACTTTCCCATAAAAAATTCCTGTACCCATTTAAGGCTGGGTGAACCTGGAAGCCGTCGATCAGGATCGAACTCGACCTCTTGTCCTTAGTAGTCCAGTTCACTAAGCACTGAGCTATCGTGGCTCCCTTTTTAACCTGTAGTCATATGTATAATCTTACAGAAGATGCTTACAGATTAATTATAGTGGATATTTTTAGATGTGACAGCATCCACATTTACACAGCCCGCTTTAATCATTTATTTGTAAAATAACCCGCATGGCTAGTGTTTCAGCCACATTGCTATCTATGTATTTGAATTGTTAACAGTTGATAATTCTGTTATCTAAATAAGTCTTTACAATATCCATGTAGTGAGTGGGCCTACGACTTTGGAGGATGTGTTTTTGTGTTTATTGGAGAGCATGCACGGCAGTCACTTTTCATCTTAAAGTGGTCTTTTAGTTCCAATCTTAGAAATATAGCGAAGTTTATGGATGGAAATGTCCTGAGAAAAATGTACATTCCACTTATTCTTAAAATTGATATTTTATGTAAGTGGTTTCAATTTGTGACAACACTCACAATATATTATATGTTTAGCTCAAGTAAATGTATATGTGAGCGATATTTTAGTAGTTAACTCTCTCATTAGGGAAGGTTTTTATCAATTTAGCGGTAGAGATTTCAGAGACAAAATTTTTCATGTTTTTAAATATTAATCTACACTTTTATATTTATCTAACACTTAACATATTATATATGAATTGTTCGATAATTAAATAAGCAACTGGGTTTCACCAATACCAAGATGATACATGACATGTAAATAGAGTATGGTTTGATAACAATTTACATTAATAACATTGAGAGAGACGCACTGTGCTGCGCAGTGTACCCGACCGAAATTTGCGTGGCGCATCGTGCGTGGAACCGTACTGATAGAGTTAATGCCCGTAATACAAAGATCCAAGAGTGGCACATTTGAGAGTTTCTGGGAATGCAGTATTCAATTTGTAACCACAAAAGTAAAAAAAGGGGGGGGGGGGGACATAAGCGCCTGCGATCGCAATAGCAGGGGCGGCGCACCATCAGCAGACCAAGACCTAGCATTTCTACCTCCTAGTGGTCTCCCTGGTAACAGTCTGCGTCAAAACAGACTGGCTAACAGAAGCTAGGATCGCCGTGCTTCCCTGTAGTAGTGGCTGTTGCTGATATAGAAGACCCAGTATTGCAGTACCTCTGGGCTGGACTAGTAGTTTCCCAGCATAGCCTGGGATAGACGAACTCCAACTTCTCCAGTAAGAGCCGGGAATGTCAAGAAAGCCATTACGACCCGCCACATCAATGAGTCAATGGGCGCCCCGCCCGCATCAACTCGTGGCTTTACGTCAAATAAAAATAAAAATAAAAACTCACAAAAGTAGAACAATTAAAAATACAACTTCTTCCGATCACTTTCATTGTGTAACAGAAGAACATATGTTTTTTTTTATGGTTATGGAAGGTCTCGGTATCACTGCAAACGAATTAATATCCATAATTGCTCAATCGTCCGTGCCAGTGGAATCATCCGATTTAATATCTCATCTTCAAAACAAAGAAAGGTAGCTACATTCCCCATCATAGCAGTCTTAGCACACGCAAAAATACATAAAACGAAACCGCACAGAAGCTGAACACAGTCATCTGTTCCCCGTCATACGGTATCATCATTCATCGTAAACAATCGGAATATCGAAACATGGTCAAAACGGATGAAACGCACAGTTCACGGTGTGTACAGAACACTTAACTCAGTAGCTCCGGCAGCAAGCCAGACTAGGAATATGAAGTAACTGCAGAAAGAAACACTTTTCAGACACAGCCTCAACGGTTCCTGCCGCATGTGTTGTTTATTTTTTCGCCGCAAGGCATAAATGAGCAAACCAACTAAAGTATCAGTGGCAAACAGCGGTGAACAACCTTTCACGTGTAGATATTCACTGTAAAGTAATTCAAAGAATATTTCAATAACTCTTGCAAAAAAAAAAAAATACAATATAATCAATGAAAATACATGCACAAAGTAAACGGTTCATTTAAATTGAAACAGGTAACATCTATTTTCAGGTTTGGGGGAAGTAATAAAAATGATAATGAAAGAAAGGTTCTTAAAATGTGGATGAATAGTTGTAACGGAAAGGAAGAACACAGTAAAACACTTGATTTTGTGAACAAATTACAGAAAGTATAAATGAAACACACAAATATATTTATAACTCTATAGTTTTTTTTTTTTAACCAAATTAAATATATATATATATGCATCAATATACGTCATTATAGGGAAATGTTTACTCGTCGCTAAACTCAACGCACAGACATAATAAGCAGAAAGTAGCATCAACTGTATAGAAGTTGAGTATGTAATCTCTGTTCTGAAGGTTTTTATGTTTACAAATAACACATTAATTACCATTGACTTCCGGTTAATATGGCGCATAGGCGATAGGAGCCATTGAGGTTCAGTTTGAAAAGTGTTCCTAGTTGTAGTTTTCTCATATTTCAAGTCCGGCTTGCTGCCGGAGCTACTGAGTGCTCTGTGCATACCGCGAGATGTGTTTTTCATCCCGATCGTGTTTAGATATTCCGATTATTTACGATGAATGATGATATCGTACGACGAAGGACAGATCAGCTGCGCTCACTTTCGGTGCCGCTTGACCTTATGTCTTTTAGTGTTTATTGTAGCTGCTATGAATGGGACCGCAGTTACCTTTCTTTGTTTGGATCCTTCATTGAGATTAATTTTAATTCTGATGATTCCACTGGCACGGGCGGTTGAGCAATTATGGATTTTAATTCGTTTGCAGTGATACCGGGGCCTTCGACTAACCATCACCATAAAATTAATTACCACAATGTTCTTTATCTTCTGTATCAGACTGCCGTTATTGTAACGAAACTGTGTCCACACCAAAGCATATTTGCAATCTGTGTTACAATCCATCATTTGTCTTTATATGACACGATCGGAGGCAAGGCGCCTAAAAGCAGCAGAGTTGTCAGCGACCCACTGTTGATGGCTTACGTTAGAATCGGTGAACCGGAACCATCCAGACCCTACTCCACCTCTTCGTGGTGCCTCTAGAAACAGACTAACCTGTCTAGTCTGGCCAAGCGAGTAGGGATCGAAGAGGAAAGATAACCCGGTACTCGAAAATAATGTGCTGAAGTCGGATGTTTTGGACCAAAAGGCGCAAATATCACAGTTTACTGCAAACCACAACTCAACATATCATTATCATCATCATCAAGTACCGGGCCTGCTGGCGTAGGTGATCATGTCTCCCCACAACTTTCGATCTCGACAGCTATTTATCATTTCTGTTGTTGTCTTCGTCCCTCAATTTTTCCAGTTGTTACAATATATTCCAGTTGTTCTCTTCTCATTACATAGCCACAAAATGTTGATTGTTTCTTCCTAATATTGGAAATTAGCTCTCTTTTTGCACTCAACATATACACGCCACATAACATCCTTTTAAGGGCGGATAGTGAAGAGGTGTATTCGTTCAGCCATCGGGAGAACGCCAGCAAGCAAGCATATATCACGATCTTCTAGTATGGCCCAGTTTCTTTCTATTTACTTTGTTAAGGCCTTTTTCTGATCGATAAATGTTATGTTCAGTGTCAAAAGCGGGCAACAGAAGATAAAAGGCATGCAAACAACATGCGCGCAATTTTGTAACACTCAAAGAGATTGAAAATGGGGGGGGGGGGGGGGGGATAATATTTTTTAAAATTGGACATGAGTTAGCGAAGGAAACAAGTCTCACGTTTCTTGGAATCACGGTGGATGTATTTTAACACGGAAAAGCTGATCATAAAAGAATTAGACAAAACCTTGGCAAAGATTGAGACTAGTCATAGAACTGGCATGAATGGCACGGTGGACAGGCCAGCCAAGCACAGAAACACCTTTAAGTTAAGCTTTACATAGGAAATGTTAGATCGTCGCTGAAATAAGGAGTGCTAGACTGGACGTCTAACTCAATATCCACAAATGAAAGAACAGCCTGAAAGTAAGATTAGGCTGAAAGAATTATTATAAGAGCAATGAACAAGGCTACACCAATTAACTTATCCATAAATTTAGTGACCACCAATTTTACAGACCTTCAGCACATGATTTTCGGGGTAATGTGGTCGGTATCATGCCCGTGCCGCTTTACTTTCCCAGAAAAAAAATCCGGTACCCATTTAAGGCTGGGTGAAACCCAGAAGCCGTCGGTTGGGATCGAACCCTACCTCTTGTCCTTTGTAGTCCAGTTTACTAACCACTGAGTTATCGCGGCTCCCCAATTAATTTATAGTATAAATTATTGGACAAAAGAAATAGAAAATGGTTAAAACAGCTTAACATGCAGAAAGACGAGACAAACTACGGCGTTTCGGCAAATGTATTCTTCAAATACAAGACAACAAATACTAATACAAAAACAAGCACAAAATACGAATACTTATCTCAGCGTGGCTAAATTATTATGTTCACGTGTAGCTGGCTATTGTTAAAACTTCCAAACAATCCCATGAATGTTGCCTGGTTGAAAGTATATGAGTATATGACGAAGGTAGATAAGAGAAAGTACATAGCACAAGGAGCAAAATAAATAGGGAAAAATAAAAAAAATAAAAAAATGGTATGTAAGAAGCTTTACTTGACAAGTGGACGACACAGACTAAACAACGTTTCGGCTCAATAGGCCTTCATCTGGAACAAACAAAAACACACACACACAAAACTAATAACGAAACAACCAAAACAAAAACAATCGAAATGTGTTTAAGAAAACAAAATAAATAAAACTATCCTGTCAAATCCAAAATGAAATCGTAACCATGTGCGGCTGTCGTGAACGTCGAGAAACGTGCAAAAAAGTGCGTAAATGTACACAGAACCAGAGGAGTTCACAGCAAAATAAATAACTTGTACCTAAGCTTCCAGGTTTGCACAAAGGAAGGAGAGAACTCACAAGTAGCACCTTTCCATCACTGGAAAAGAAACAATTTCCACGCACTTAATTGACCCTAAACTGGGGAGAAACAAAAATGGTAGCCAGGTCTTCTTCTACCTTTTTAGCTCCCAGTGGAGCATAGGTCTTCAACAAACACTTTCCAAGTCATACTGTTTTTTGCCATTCTTTTAAGATCATTCCATGTCTTCCTCATCATCTTCATCTCTGCTTCTGTCTTCTCCAAGAATTCCTCGGTCTTCCTCTTTGTCTTTTCCCCTGGGGATTCCAAAAAGGGCCTGTTTTGTAATACTCTCAGTTGGCTTCCGTAGTGTGTGTCCTATCCAGCGCCATCGTCTTCGCTGTATCTCTTTATCCACTGGTATTTGACTGGTACATTTCCATAATTCTATGTTAGTGATTTTGTCCTGCCATTTGGTAGCCAGTTAGCTAAACAAAAACCCACCCTCCCTTTTCCGGTCTAAGGTTAGTGTGAACTGATGTCTAGCCCTCTCAGAAAACGACAAAAACCCTGAGCACGTTAAAAAAATCCTTAGCAGTTGAGAATCGGAAAGGGTAGGCCAAAATGGTCACTGCACGGACCAAATTTATAAGAAAATCTGGCCCATAACGTCACAACTCTCGACGATAACAAATGAGAGTACCTCTGAAGTCGGATAATGTCTGCCTGTCTGGCGAGAGACACCTAAACGCACAACAACCGGTTTGAAAATTGGAAAAAAATTACATTCATGTAAAATGAAGTCCCCTTCGCTAGAGGTATTAAGTTTGCGCATGAAAAAACACAGGTACTTCGGCACGAGAAAATTGCTGACATGTGCATGAAAAAACACAGGTACTTCGGCACGAGAAAATTGCTGACATGTGCATGAAAAAACACAGGTACTTCGGCACGAGAAAATTGCTGACATGTGCATGAAAAAACACAGGTACTTCGGCACGAGAAAATTGCTGACATGTGCATGAGAAAATTGCCAACAAGTGCATGAGAAAATTGGCAACAAGTGCATGAGAAAATTGCTAATATGTGCATGAGAAAAGAGAGCAATCGACTTGCGCAGTTTTATAATGAGAAATATTTTTTTTTTAAATTTTATTACTGAGCATTCCACATTACATTAAAATGTTATTACTGAGCATTCCACATTACATTAAAATGTTATTACTGAGCATTCCACATTACATTAAAATGTTATTACTGTGACCTTTCATCATCATGTCGACTACTTCCTTGACACGATTAACACTATTGTCGCGCACTTTGAGGATAATGACGGGAGTCTATCCTAACACAAGTATGGCTGTGCTTATACGATTCCGTGACCAGATGTGAACATATTTCCTTACGGGGGCCTCGGTAGCCGAGTTGGGAAAACCACCCGACTGGACTAACGACGTTCGGACAACCCGTGTTCGATTCCCGCTGGGAGCAGTGTGAATTGTACTCGTGATTGAAAAAAAAAAAATACCCCCACGGTCGACCCAGCCGTTGGCAGAAATGGGTACCAGGGTATTACCAAAGGAAGGTGAGGAATGCCGCCTGGTATCGTGAATTTCGATGCTTGAAGCGATACTATCCAGAAATCTCCGAACATTATTAGCGTGCTAAGACACCGGTTCAAGTCTCGTACTTTACCTTGACCTATATTTCCTCATATTCGATTAATTTCGGTTTACGGTTCGAACGAGCATGGATTGTAAATTGATTCAACGAGGTCGCTCCGCAGAATTCACACTCAGTATCCAAAAGATAGTCATGATTCAAATGTGTCCGTGCAAGAGCAACATTTAATTTACCCGGGGTTATAGGTGCACTGTTCAGATTGTCTCATGTTGCAGTGATAGAGATAATTTCTTATTACAAATGTAGGTAGGCAAGCACATAAACTACATCTTACAATTTTTCTTTTTATTCTTCTTATTATTAGTATATTATTATTTCCTTTCTCATTTTCATTTCAGCGGCGAGGAGAGATATAATTACGGTCTTTTGCTCTTTTATTGGCCGCTCCTGCTGTTATGTTTTCTCTTGTTTGTAATTTTTCATCAATCCATATTTTTTCGTGGTCGGCCCTTCGGTCTGGTGTTCTCGTAATGTTTATTGAAGGCTCGTTGTGTAATTTTAGGTATCTTTCTGCCTTAATTCGCGGCAACCCAATTTTATCTGTTGTTTCTTTATGTACTCTATGGCGGGAATTATTCCTAACTTTTACTAAATTCTTCATTTCTGATCCTATCTCTCATGCCGTTTTCTATCATTCTTCTAACACATTTCATCTATCTTACAATTACAGCACTCATTCTGTCATTAACGATCACATCCTTCACTCTTCCTTCAGCTGTGTTCCTCATTCCTTCATACATCTTTGTATATTGTTACCAACGCCTATTCCTTCCTTTACCTCGCCTGTTGTTGACTTTAGACATCGATTTCAACAAATATACTTCACGCCAGCACACAACTCTCCCAAAGAGCTAAATATTTGGTTATTCAAAGTCATCTCTGAAGGCAAGAATTTGTATCGAGCTGAACTGTACAGGGAAGCCGCGATAGCTCAGTGGTTAGTGAACTGGACTACAGGGAAGCCGCGATAGCTCAGTGGTTAGTGAACTGGACTACAGGGAAGCCGTGATAGCTCAGTGGTTAGTGAACTGGACTACAGGGAAGCCGCGATAGCTCAGTGGTTAGTGAACTGGACTACAGGGAAGCCGTGATAGCTCAGTGGTTAGTGAACTGGACTACAGGGAAGCCGCGATAGCTCAGTGGTTAGTGAACTGGACTACAGGGAAGCCGTGATAGCTCAGTGGTTAGTGAACTGGACTACAGGGAAGCCGTGATAGCTCAGTGGTTAGTGAACTGGACTACAGGGAAGCCGTGATAGCTCAGTGGTTAGTGAACTGGACTACAGGGAAGCCGTGATAGCTCAGTGGTTAGTGAACTGGACTACAGGGAAGCCGCGATAGCTCAGTGGTTAGTGAACTGGACTACAGGGAAGCCGCGATAGCTCAGTGGTTAGTGAACTGGACTACAGGGAAGCCGTGATAGCTCAGTGGTTAGTGAACTGGACTACAGGGAAGCCGTGATAGCTCAGTGGTTAGTGAACTGGACTACAGGGAAGCCGTGAAAGCTCAGTGGTTAGTGAACTGGACTACAGGGAAGCCGCGATAGCTCAGTGGTTAGTGAACTGGACTACAAAGGGCAAGAGGTCGGGTTCGATCCCAACCGACGGCTTCCGGGTTCACGCAGCCTTAAATGGGTACCGGATTTTTTTCCCGAGAAAGTAAAGCGGCACGGGCGTAATACCGACCATATTACCCCAAAAATCATAAACTGAAGGTCTGTAAAATGTATGGTCACTAACACCATATTCCCTACACGCCACATGGCGTGACGGGGCTTTTTACTTTTTTTTACTTTTGAACTGTACAGGTTGCAAGACTGAAGAAAGTGTTCTGTATTTTAAGAAGAATAATAATCAATAGGCGGCCATTATTTCTGAAGTCAGAATGTATGTAAAGTTTATCACCGGCGTCTACTGTGTCCAGATTTCAACCTGAGCTATCATGTTTTTGCTTATCCTTGGCAGATTATAGATGGTGTAACGTAACACCTGTTTCATGTTTAGAGTAAAGTTATTTCTCATTTACAAAGTTTATGTGCTCTAATTTATCAACCAACAAGCACCTATTTACACGGCAGTTGTGTCTATATATAGAACTATCAATAATTAAAAAAAAAAAAATCCCCACTGCAACCATTTCTCCCAGGCATCAAGTCGCTAACAGAGACCCGCCTTTCTGTAGATTAAATCTTCACGCACAAACAACCACGAGAAAACAAACTTGTTCAGTTTAGTCTAACTACAAATGAGTTCATCTGAGAGCTCGATACAGCAACATTCACTTGAGCTGCTAATCAGAGAGTGTTAATTTGCACCAGTTGCCATAATTTAACTTTACTTTTTGTTCTAAGATTCTTGTGACCTTTTTAATTTTTAAACATTTATCCAGTAATTAAGAAATGGACATTTACAATGAGTAGTAAATCCTTCGTGCCTTGATTGGATAGTAACTTCAGCCAACATCATGGGTAATTAGATCCACTTGGTTTATTGCAAACACTTACAGTATTGCTGTTGCAATTATTTGTTAATAGGTTGATATTTTGTGAAATAACTTCTATTAACTTTCGACAGACTTATCCGAGCAATTGGTCAACTCATTAAAGAACAACGAATGCTCAACTTATTAAAGAACAACGATTACTCAACTTATTAAAGACCAGACGATTGTTCAACTCACTAAAGAACAACGATTACTCAACTTATTAAAGACCAGACGATTGTTCAACTCACTAAAGAACAACGATTACTCAACTTATTAAAGACCAGACGATTGTTCAACTCACTAAAGAACAGCGATTGCTCAACTCATTAGGGCACAGCGATTGCTTAACTCATTAAAGAACAGCGATTATTTAACTCATTAAAGAACAGCTAATGCTCAACTCATTAAAGAAGAGTGTGGCCAGTTTAGGCTCCATTTAGCAACGAAATTGGCACTTGATGCAATTTTGTACTTGAAGCGTAGACGGCGCTTGGGCGCAGGCTGCGGTGAGTGATAAATCGTGATCTTTGAACCTAACTCGAGACTGATTTAGCTGCTTTGAAGTGAATTATCGAACTTGAAACTGAACTCCCTAAAGTAATGAAGTTCACAATCATGTAACTTTGCTTCTAATGAAATGTGTTTAACGGGTGTGCTAGGAAAGGGGAAGATAACTGATTGATCTAGACGTATGAATTTGACAGACATCTGGACCGAACGGTTCAGAATTCGAGGTGCGTCACCATATGCAGTAGTCATTTTTTGTATTCAAATTTTATTCTTTTTGACATTATTCACACCTCTGGTCCGTGGGTAGTGAGATCAAATGTGTTGTCTTTTTGGATAGAGGCAAAAGACAGGATGATCGTGTGCTCTCTGCGCATGTTAAAGAACCATTGGCAGTTGAGCATATAAAAGATTAGGCTAAACATGACAGCTGCCCAAGCAAAAAGTTGCTATGTGATAACAAGTCTACCCAATAAACAGCTTCTAGAATATATATATATATATTTTTTAAATACAAGCTTTTTGACAGGGCTATTTCATAATCATCAACTACCATGCCTGCTGGCGTAGGTGATCATGTCTTTCCACTTCATTCGATGTCGACAATTATTTATCATTTCTGTTGTTGAAATGAAATTTGGAAACACATTTCCTATTGTTTATGATTCACACCCATATGTTAAGAATGGCTGTACATAACATTTATGAACTCTTTTTCTTGTTTACTTTGTCAAAAAAGAATTTACAGTAACTTCCTCATTTTTTGGAAAGCTGCTTTTGCCTGAGCTATTCTGTATCTCACCTCTGTTGACATCTACTATCTGAGATTAACATTGTTCCCAGATATTTACATCCATTTACCTATTATAATATTGTTCCAATTGTCTTTATTGGACATTGCAGTGAAGTCTTTTTCTTTGTTGCTACCATTATTTCTGTCATTTTACTATTAAGGCTGAGTCCTTTATTTTTGTTTGATGTCCAGCTAGGACTATGACGATTTCCTACATAATGCTCACCTGATGCTCGACTTCCTCGTCGGCGTCTCTATCCTGAATCAGCTCACGGCGTGTGTGTTTCACTTCTAGCTGGCATAACAATTTTATATTTAAGATGGGGGACTGGTTGTGGTTTCAAATCCCGGCTAGTTGGAATTTTTATTTATGATTTCTCTCTGTGGAAACCGCCCTTGGTCTCAGCTTGAAACGTCAATTACTCAAGACGGGGAAAAAATATGAGTACTCCGAAATCTGTCTGTGCGACGAGGGACCCCTGTTCACACGCTGCCATGGAAAAACGGATTAAGAATGCACAATTCGGTTCCTAGTCTCTATGGACTTCGTCAGATGTAAAAGCTGGTGAACGCAATAAAAAAAAAAGTTCAAGATGTGAAGGGTAACATCAGTCATAGCGCGGGTATTCTTCACTTCTAGTTGACTGAATGATGTTATATTCAGGATGTGAAGAGTGGCACCAGTCATAGCGTGAGTGTTCTTTATTTTTAGTTGACGTAATGATGTTATATCCAATATTTTGAGTGTGACATCAGTCATAGCGCGGGTATTCTTCACTTCTAGTTGACGTAATGATGTTATATCCAATACATTGAGTGTGACATCAGTCATAGCGCGGGTATTCTTCACTTCTAGTTGACTAAATGATGTTATATCCAATACATTGAGTGTGACATCAGTCATAGCGCGGGTATTCTTCACTTCTAGTTGACTAAATGATGTTATATCCAATACATTGAGTGTGACATCAGTCATAGCATAGCGTAGGTATTCTTCACTTCTAGTTGACTGAATGATGTTATATCCAATACATTGAGTGTGACATCAGTCATAGCGCGGGTATTCTTCACTTCTAGTTGACTGAATGTTATATTCAGGATGTGAAGAGTGGCACCAGTCATAGCGCGAGTATTCTTCACTTCTAGCTGACTTAATAATATTATATCCAATATTTTGAGTGTGGTACAGCGTGAGAGTGCTTCACTTCTATCTGACATAATGATGCTATATTCAAAATGTAGGACCAGGAATCAATCACAGCTAACAACCTTAGACCAAGCATGAAGTTATTTGTTTTAACTCTCGACCTCTCAAAAACAAACAAAACAAAAACAGATAAAAGGTTGTTGAAAAATAATATCGGTATTTTTATGGCAATAAACAAGTGAACCACTTGAAGTGAAAAGCGAATGCAGTGAAGCCTCTATTTGTACAGCAGTGACTGCATGTCAGTCAATATTGTCGTGATAGTCACTTTATAGTAGTAGTAGTAGTAGTAGTAGTAGTATCAATTATTCACAATTATCTTCTGTTTCTGATATTGTTGAGACAATCGGACATGAACTGACATCAATCAAACAGATCGTCCCTCATTGTAGATTTAATTAGTTTTTGGAAACATGAATACTCCGGGTTGGTTTTGCAGATTTTAAAAAGTGAAGGAGAAAGAAGACGAAGCTAGACAACATAAATACATCTTCCTCATTATGTGATCGAATCTGCCATTATGTGATCAGATTCAGCCACGAGAGAAGCTGTTCAGTAAAACAGCACCCAGCATAGGACACTAATATTTTACTAGACTATCAATTAATCATGCCTGCTTTGATTGCCAACCGCCTATCAAGACGTCAAATGTCATAAATATATATATATGTATACATATATATATATATATATATATATATATATATATATATATATATATATATATATATATATATATATATTTCTGTGCTCACTATCTGAGAGTTGAATAAATTTTGTAGCACATTTTTTTTCCGAATTGGTTTCTTTTTACATCAAGTATCATTTTTTGTTTTAGTTTTTTTGAAAATGAAAAATATCTTATGCAAAAAATCTATGTCAATAAAAATGAGAAAGAGAGTTCATCGGTGCTATATAGAACCAATTCTGACCTATGGAAGCGAATCATGGACAGTAGACAAACAAATGAAAAGACGATTAGAGGCCACAGAGATGGGATTTCTCAGAAGAATGTTGAAAGTTCCCTGGACAGCTAAAAAGACCAATGAGGAAGTTCTCAAAGAGGCCAACACAAAAAAGGAGCTCTTAAAAAACATTAGAAAGAAGCAATCAACATTTTTCGGGCACATCATGAGAAGAGGAAAGTTGGAATACTTGGTTACAACTGGCAAAATAAGAGGAAAGAGAGATCGCGGACGACAAAGAGAGAAAATACTGGATAGCTTGGTGTCATGGCATGGAAAATAGTCAACAACAGAACTGATACGATGCACTGTAGATAGAAGATTTTGGAGGGACATGATCACCTACGCCAACCGGTATGGCACATGATGATGATGATTATAACTACCGGCTAAGGTGATCACGTCTCACCACAACTTACTATCTCAGTGGTTGTTCATCAATTCAATGTTCATTTGTACTTTGTTATTCTCTTAAGCCCTGTTACATTTTCTCTCTGAACCTCTGTGTGTTTTCTCCCCTAGATTGTTTCTGTTGGACACAATAAAATTAATCTGTTTCTTCTCGTTTCATGAAAAAAAAGTGTTTATGAATATTTCCCCTTATTGCTGGTACACAACCATCTGTAAAGAAGGTCAAGGGCAACAGAGGGAAACCCGTTAAAAAAAAAAAAACTTTTACTACTGTGACGTATTCAATTATGTAGCTACAGACAACTGACATAAATCTACACACAACTGTCCCTGACAGCAAAGCTAGAAACGTCACTCTAGTTGGGCGTTTTCCGGAGTTTCCATTTCTGTGTTCTGGCCTTCCCTTTATAAACGGCGACACCTAACTGTAAATTTACTTATGTATGTGGGTTGAGCGGAAATTCCTGGAAAACGAAAAATTAGCGTGACGTATTCAATTTTGCGAGCAGGAGTGATTGTTGGCAGAGTAAAGTCAGCCTTCTATATCTCCTTCATTTGAACACGTCACACTGGTTGGTGAATTTTCCGGACTTATTTTCTGCCCGCAGGCCTTAGTAAATCTATAGTTGGCTATGAGTGTAGCTATGCCTGGTAGTACGTTTTATTTTTTTAAATCTTGACCTTTTTAGAACACATTAATCTTTACCGCTAGCCTTAAAACAAACCACGGCAAACGATATAAGGAAACAAAATATGTTTTCTTATCTATATATCTTTCGTTCGCCTGAAGTATTGTCTATATCTGCAATGTCGTTTCCTGTATAAATGTTACTGCCTTTTGTAATTCGTGCAGTGGCCCATATAGTTTTACCTGTAGTGTTGTATCTATGGGCCAATGGATTTTCCTCAATCTACTATATTCAGTGCAGTCTTGAAGTATGTGTTCAGCAGTCTGGGGCGCCAGTCCACATGTACAAGTAGTTGAGGTGCCGATCTTGAATTTTGTATAAATGTGACTATGGAGTCGATTGTGTCCTGTTCTGAGGCGTATAATGATAACTTGTTCATATATAATGTTTGTTTTTTATTGGACGCAACGATATGTCTTGATTTGTACCATTTGTACCATCTACGAATTGTAGAAAAGAAAGAAAAATTGGCGCGAAGTTGCAACATTTGAATCGAGTGAATTTCTATATAATTTGTTTTCTTATGGTGAGCTGAAAGTGAAGTGAGCCTCGTGATGTGAGAAGAAATGTTTCAAGGAAATACCAAAAATGCCACTACATTATTTTTGTATCAAAGGTGACGTTTGGAAACGTCTGTTGGCTAATTGATGAAGAAACTAACGAAGCACGATTATCGATAATTTTGCAACTTATGAGAATTTAAATGAAGATTAATTGACACAGCCCAGAAACCTCACCGCAAATTATATTCTTCAAGTAGAAAACTATTTCTCCTCGATTGATTAGCGATCAATACATTCATCATATTTGACTTCATCAGGCACTTCTGGGCTTGCATTAGGTCCTCATCAGCCAAGTCGGAGTCCGCTGTGACGTACCACGATGGCAACGTAGTTCTCATCAATAACATTGGACGAGAAAAAATACATAACCTGAAGAGCTTATTCGTAAACACAATGGATATCGTTGCGTAATAATATAAACATATACATATTAGTCGATTATTATTTTTTTTAATAGAAAAAGAAAGTCTGATTATCAGTTTGGCGGCAAAACGAACTTACCAGAAGTAGAGGTTTCTTCTTCTTCTACCTTTCATCAACCTGTGGAGCATAGGTCTTCAACAAACACTTTCATCAACCTGTGGAGCATAGGTCTTCAACAAACACTTTCATCTCCTTGTGGAACACAGGTCTTCAACAAACACTTTCATCTCCCTGTGGAACATAGGTTTTCAACAAACACTTTCATCTCCCTGTGGAGCATAGGTCTTCAACAAACACTTTCAGATCCCTGGGAGCAAAGGTCTTCAACAAACACTTTCATCTCCCTGTGGAGCATAGGTCTTCAACAAACACTTTCCAAGTCGTTCTGTTTCTTGCCATTCTTTTAAGATCATTCCATGTCTTCCTCATCATCTTCATCTCTGCTTCTGTCTGTCTTCTCCAAGAATTCCTTGGTCTTCCTCTTTGTCTTTTCCCCTGGGGATTCCAAAATAAGGCCTGAAGTAGAGGTTTAGCAAAGGCGACATGGAAATCTCATTCTTCTGAGCATTTGTGGAAATATCTTTGTCCTGTGTGTGCACTCATGGAGATCTCTGTGTCCTTTACACTCGTGAGGATCTCATTGTTCTGTACACTCCTGGAGATCTCTTTGTCCTGTTCACTCCTGGAGATCTCTTTGCCCTGTACATTCGTGGACATCTCATTATCCTGTACGCTTTAGGAGATCTCTTTTTTCTGTACACTCCTGGAGGTCTCTTTGTCCTGTACACTCCTGGAGATCTCTTTGTCCTGTACACTCATGGATATCCCATTGTCCTGTACACTCCTGAATGTCTCATTCACCTGTACACAAATATAGATTTTATTCTACTGTACACTCTTGAAGATCTTATTTACCTGTATACCACTGGAGATCTCATTTACTTATACCTTCAGCATATTTAACCCAACTGCACTTTTGAATGTCTCATTCACTTTTACACTCTTGAAGATATGATTCGCATGTACAAGTCTGGATATGGCAATCCCCTGTACACTCCTGGGAGCTCATTCACCTGTGCACTCCTGGAGATCTTATTGCCATGTACACTCTTGGAAATCTTTTTGTTACGTATATTAGTGTAGATCTCATTGCATGTACACCCGAGGAAATCTCTTTCTCGAGTACACTCATGGATATCTCATTGTCCTGTGCACACGTGGAGTTTTCCATTCATATGTACACTCCCAGATATCTTAATCACGTGTACTCTACTAAAGATCTCATTTATCTGTACACTAATGGTGATCTAATTCACATGTACACTCATGGAGATCTCATTCACATGTACACTTATGGAGATCTCATTCACATGTACACTTATGGAGATCTCATTCACATATACACTCATGGAGATTTCGTTTACCTGTACTCGATTAAAAATCTCATTCACCTGTACACTCATGGGAATCTCATTCACCTGTACACTCATGGAAATCTCATTCACATGTACACTCATGGAGATCTCATTCACATGTACACTCATGGAGATCTCATTCACATGTACACTTATGGAGATCTCATTCACATATACACTCATGGAGATTTCGTTCACCTGTACTCGATTAAAAATCTCATTCACCTGTACACTCATGGGAATCTCATTCACCTGTACACTCATGGATATTTCATTCACATGTACTCGTCTAAAGATCTCATTCACCTGTACGTTCATGGAGATTTCATTCATCTGTACACTCATGGGTATCTCATTTACATGTGCTAGTGGTGGTCAACACTTATATAGGTCTCATTAAAATAAATTCTTGTAAAGGTTTCACTACGTAAGCACTTGTATAACCCACGTAACTGAATGTGGAAGTCATGTCACCATTTGTGGAGGTGATGTCCCGTTCATAGAGTTATAGTTCGTTCAGATATTTGTGCCCACAGAGTTTATTAATTATCTCGTAAACTGTTTCATGAATTTTTAAAATTCTTTTTCATGAAATATTATTTTTTCACCGACCTTGAGTCTGTTTTTTTTTTCACTATTGTCACGCATTTAGGAAAGATTTTGGCTTCTTTGAGTTATATAAAAATATGATTTTCTTGGTTATCCTAATTTTTAGGATTTTACAATACCCACATTTGTTGTAATCAACTCACCGTTTACAAAGGCAAAAATTTCACGTGCTCTCCACACAATCCTGACACCATCTCGCGTTCACTGAACCATAACTTACTTGTAAGACGCAATCCACTGAGAGGTTTGTTAGAAAATTAACGTAATTTAGAGTCAAATCTAATGTTCAGAGTACACGGTTTGTAATTTTTCTAAAATTATATAACAAAACTCATACGATGCACTGTGGATAGAAGATTGTGGAAGGACATGATCGCCAACGCCAACCGGTACGGCACATGATGACGATGATAATATAACAAAAAAAAAAAAAAAAAAACCATTTGGACAAAATTCAGATATCTTTGTACTTAAATGTTATAAAATCTTAAGGTCAGTGAAAAAAAATAAGATTTCATGAAAAAGAATTTACAGAAATTCATCAGTTTTCGAGATAATTGATCAACTCTGTGGGCACGAATTTCTGAACGAACTATAGTAGATACTCTTGTTTGGTGCTCGGGGCGCTATTTGTGACGTCATATTGCAACCCTTGTTGAGGTCACGTGACGTGTCAAGCGTGCTGTCCCCGTTATGAATCAGGGAAGATAGCACGGGTACCTGGCAGCCCTGCATGACAAGTAGTTTTTCTCGATCTGCTGATAATCCTAGTGGGGACTATGGTAGGCAGTCTGCCATGTCTACTGACTTGACTGTTCGTCAGGCCAGTGTTTAATAGATCCTTGCTTTGTCTGCCAACTCAGATTTGAAGATTGACTGGGCAGAAACACACAGTTTCTACGTGGGGA
This sequence comes from Megaustenia siamemsis, assembly GCA_032433765.1. Classification (NCBI taxonomy): domain Eukaryota; kingdom Metazoa; phylum Mollusca; class Gastropoda; order Stylommatophora; family Ariophantidae; genus Megaustenia; species Megaustenia siamemsis. Next base: position 17,710,960 of record JAVIAB010000073.1, on the reverse strand, counting down.
AGACAACTGACAAGCAACTCCACTCTGTGAAAGCGTTATAGAACCAGCATTACAGCGAGTTTATTAGAAGCAATGACAATGGCTGTCATCGCATAACAACATGTCACTAGCTTCACAATATTATGGTCGTTACCAAACCAACTCACCCACGTTATTTTATGAAATCTATGGTTATTGAGTTATTTGCGGATCATCACCATCATTGCACTTCGAACATGTCCATAGGTGTCCAGATCCCCTCCTCAGCAAGTCCCTCAGTGTCCAGCGATTGACGACTCCAAATTAATGGTTATCACGTGCTAAGGTTTTAAGACCTGGTCGTTCGAAGAGCTAATTATTATTGTATCTGACTTCTTGTTTCTCATTCTTTGTCCATATCGTTCTATCTCTTTCTATTTCACTTGCAGCCGATCTTCCGTCTTCTCTTCCTCGCGGCTCTGTGATTGATAATGTTAACGTCACCACATTTGGATCTGAAATGAACTCGTTATCTCCAAACCACTTGGCTCGTCAACATCCAGCACACCTTTAGCACGCCTCGCGTATAGAAACAACAACCTCACCTTCACGTTTACACTATTTGTGCGAACTATAACTAGACCCCCTCCCTCCCCCCCCCCTCACACCGTACAATTGTTATTGTTTGGTTTCAACTACTTAATCAGCCCCCTTGTTAATAGTCTCTTCCTGCACATCCTATCTCTCCTCCACACTTCCATTGTTTGCTTCAACATTTTTATGATCTGTACCTACAGTGAATACAGTAACTACTAATGTCTGTTTCAACCCTACATAATCTGTACCTACCGTGAATACAGTAACTACTAGTATCTGTTTCAACCCTACATAATCTGTACCTACCGTGAATACAGTAACTACTAGTATCTGTTTCAACCCTACATAATCTGTACCTACAGTGAATACAGTAACTACTATTGTCTGTTTCAACCCTACATAATCTGTACCTACCGTGAATACAGTAACTACTAGTATCTGTTTCAACCCTACATAATCTGTACCTACCGTGAATACAGTAACTACTAGTATCTGTTTCAACCCTACATAATCTGTACCTACCGTAAATACAGTAACTACTAGTATCTGTTTCAACCCTACATAATCTGTACCTACCGTAAATACAGTAACTACTAGTATCTGTTTCAACCCTACATAATCTGTACCTACCGTGAATACAGTAACTACTATTGTCTGTTTCAACCCTACATAATCTGTACCTACCGTGAATACAGTAACTACTAGTATCTGTTTCAACCCTACATAATCTGTACCTACCGTGAATACAGTAACTACTAGTATCTGTTTCAACCCTACATAATCTGTACCTACCGTGAATACAGTAACTACTATTGTCTGTTTCAACCCTACATAATCTGTACCTACCGTGAATACAGTAACTACTAGTATCTGTTTCAACCCTACATAATCTGTACCTACCGTGAATACAGTAACTACTATTGTCTGTTTCAACCCTACATAATCTGTACCTACAGTGAATACAGTAACTACTAGTATCTGTTTCAACCCTACATAATCTGTACCTACAGTGAATACAGTAACTACTATTATCTGTTTCAACCCTACATAATCTGTACCTACAGTGAATACAGTAACTACTAGTATCTGTTTCAACCCTACATAATCTGTACCTACCGTGAATATATAATATATACTGGGAGCAAACAGCAATAATAAAATATAACAAAGAGTTCTCTACACCCATTGATATAAAAAGAGGAGTAAGACAGGGATGCATCCTATCACCAAGCTTGTTCAATCTATACACTGAGCAAATCTTTAAAAACATCCCAGAGATGCCAGGCCTACAAATTAATGGAAAGATAATCAATAACCTAAGATATGCTGATGATACTGTACTACTAGCAGAAAATCCTAAAGATCTACAACAATTACTTAATGAAATCAACATGATAAGCAAAAAATATTGATTAGATATGAATATCAAAAAGACTAAAACTATGATCATAAACAAAGGAAATACTCAAAACCCACAAATGGATATCAAAATTGAAGGAATAGACATGGAGACAGCTCAGAACTACAACTACCTTGGACATACTATAACCAGTGATGGAAAATGTAGAACTAAAATAAACAAAAGAATAGGAATGGCAAAATGTAATTTTAATGTCATAAAGAGCATACTAACATCAAAACAAATAACACCAGGGCTAAAACTAAGAATAGCAAAATGTTACATCTTCTCAATATTCTTATATGGTGCAGAAACATGGACATTAGACAAGAAAACAGAACAGAGAATTAAAGGCTTTGAAATGTGGATATATAGAAGAATAGGTAGAATTGGATGGAAAGAAAAGAAAACAAACGACGAAGTCTTAAAACAACTAAAAATGAAAAAGAGAACTACTAAGCACAATTCAAACAAGACAAATGCGATTTTTGGGCCATGTTAAAAGACACAACAGCCTACTAAAAGTAATCCTGGAGGGGAAAATATAAGGTAAAAGAGGCAGAGGCATACCAAGACTAACATGGACGAATAACATCAAAAGATGGACACATCAGCCTATGACAACCTGCACCATCAAAGCAAGAGACAGAACAGAATGGCGCACAATGGTAGCTAACCTTCGATGCGGAGACGTCACTCGATGATGATGATGATGAACATGAATACAGCAGCCACCATTGCCTTCTCTGAGTGTTTTCCCTCTGGTTTTAACATCACACCAGCGACCCAGCACATGTAAGTGGATTTATGTATAGCTCCAAATACACGCTTAATTTAAAGTGTTTTATTGGCAAGACGAACAAATAGAAAGTGCATTATTGACACTGCTTCAGCGGAACAAAGGATTTAAAGTGAGAAATGTAATAAATGCCAGCTTTGAACAAGTTTGCACGCACTCGTTTACAGTGCTAAATGTGTCGATACAGAGCAAGATACAAGCTGTGGCCGTACATAAAGTGGGTGCAGTAAAAACAGTTTCAGACAATGAACCCAGGCAAATGTCTCGAAGCTCTCGGGAGAATTGTGTGATCTGTGATTAGTTACAAGAATCGATCTAATTGTTTTCACTTGAGGCTTTCCCAGAGTCCATCAGTCCCTTGAAGCCTTTGACGAAGATTATGGCGTAAAACTTTTCCGTTGGCTTTAATCTCTCTTCTTAATCGTGCTGTGCTTTGGTGATAACTTTCACTGCATTTTCTAAATTGATCTTTTTAATCGTTTAACGAGCTTTCCAAATTGGAGACAATTATTTGAAACTGCAGGCCAGGCAGAAAGTAGATCCAGAGCACTCTGGACATAAGGCGAAGCGTTACTACGACTCATTTAGATGTTGTGTTTTTATGTTTTGTAACCTGTTATGTTCTCATTAATAATCATCATCATTGTTATCAAGTAGCCTGCCTGCTAGCGTGGGTGTCTATGAACCGCCATAACTTTCATTCTCTAGCTGTTTACAAGTTCTATTGTTACCTTCCTACCAGGCCATCCCCCTAACTGCCAATCATTTCTCTCTGCTTCCCTCAATTTCTTATTCTCCAGTTTGTTCGTTTCCACTTGTCTCAATATCTTCCATATATTCCCTCATCAAAACAAAGCAATGAAAGAAACAATGATGATTGCTTCCTTTGATGCTGGTAATTGGCTTTATTTTCCTTTGGCCTCTATGGAACGTTCTCTTTGTTCGTTCTATACGCTCAGGGTATTCTTAGTGGTCTTTGTCGTCTCAAAATCATTCTTTTATGACCCACACAGATTTTCTTGCTGTAGGTTCACTCTTCTGTATCATCTCTCTCTCTCTCTCTCTCTCTCTCTCTCTCTCTCTCTCTCTCTCTCTCTGCGATCAAGACTCAATCAGAGTAGGATTCCAGACTCTCACATGAAGACAGCTGTCTGTTTAAGTGAATTGATCGACCCCACAGACAGAACATCATAATTAGAGTCTGTTAGATCCACTCTGATTGAACACCTGTTAAAACGTTGCACTGTGTTTTGCGCCAGTGGCCCAGTGCATCCGATTTCAGCCAGAATTTTATTCAGGTTTGCTTTCCTTAGCCTTTGATTGCCCCCAATCTTCCTGCAAGGCAGCAGATTGTCTTTTCTGTAGGGGGATTCTGACCTTAGATGGTCGGCCCTCCCAGGTTAACGAGCACCATCTGCCCGAGTCACTAGAGGTGACTAACACTGACATGCACACGACGATATGAGGCATGACTAACACTGACACACACCAAGATAGGAGATATGACTAACACAGACACACACACACACACACACATACACACACACGCACACACACACACTAATTTATGAGATGTGATTAACACAGACACACTCTACAACATGAGATATGACTAACACAGACACACACACACTAAGATATGAGACGTGACTAACATAAACATGCACTCACAAAGATAGGAGATAAACTAACATAGACATGCGCACACAAAGATATGAGATATGACTAATATAGACAGACACACATTAAGATATAAGATGTGACTAGCATGGACATACACACAAATACATGAGACATGACTAACATAGACATGCACACACAAAGGTATGAGATGCGACTAACATAGACATACACACACGGATATGAGATGTGACTAACATAGACATGCACACAAAGATATGCGATATGACTAACACAGACATGCACGCACAAAGATATGACACATGACTAACACAGATACACACTAAGATATGAGACATGATTAAACACTGACACACACCAAGATATGAGATATGACTAACACGACACACACCAAGATATGAGCCATGGCTATCACACACACACACAAGCTAAGATATGAGCCATGGCTAGCACAGAAACACACTAAGATATGAGCCATGGCTAGCACAGAAATATATTAAGATATGAACCATGGCTTCACGGAAACACACCAAGATATGAACCATGACTAGCACTGAAACACATTAAGATATGAGCCATGGCTAGCACGGAAATACACAAAGATATGAACCATGGTCAGCACAGACACCCACTAAGATATGAGCCATGGCTAGCACTGATATACACCAAGATGTGAACCATGGTCAGCACAGACACCCACTAAGATATGAGCCATGGCTAGCACTGATATACACCAAGATATGAACCATGGTCAGCACAGACACACACCAAGATATGAACCTTGGCCAGCACAGACACCCACTAAGATATGAGCCATGGCTAGCACTGATATACACCAAGATATGAACCTTGGCCAGCACAGACACCCACTAAGATATGAGCCATGGCTAGCACTGATATACACCAAGATATGAACCTTGGCCAGCACAGACACCCACTAAGATATGAACCATGGCTAGCACTGATATACACCAAGATATGAACCATGTACAGCACAGACATCCGCTAAGATATGAGCCATGGCTAGCACTGATATACACCAAGATGTGAACCATGGCCAGCACAGACTCACACCAAGATATGAACCATGGCCAGCACAGACACATACTAAGATATGAATCAAAGAGGCAACATTTCGACCGAAAGATCTTCAACTGGGAACAAAACAATACAAATCGTTATAAATAAGAATAAACTAAAGACTAAACAGTGGCCAGAACCATGTAACGCCATCTTGACGCAGGTACACATATAGAGAGACGTCCAGTATCATATGATGGCTGCACTAATTGACATAGCAACTGTAGAAGTTATTTTATTATTTCCATTGACAAAGATAGCTTCTTCTTCCTCCTCTTCTTCTTCTTCTTCTACTTCTTCTTCTTCCTTTCCAGCTCTCTGTTTAGTATGGGTCTTCAATTAACACATTCCAAGTAGTTCTGTTTCTTGCGATTCTTTTAAGATCATTCCATGACTTTCCCATCATCTTCATATCTGCTTCCGTCTTCTCCAAAAATATCATGGTCTTCCTCTTTGTCTTTTTCATTGGGGGTTCCAAAAAGGGCCTGTTGTGTAATACTTTCAGTTGGCTACGTCAACATATGACCTATCCAGCGCCATCGTCTTTACTGTATCTCTTTATCCACTGGTATTTGACTGGTACATTTCCATAATTCTATGTTAGTGATTTTTAAAGATGGATTGCCTAATGTATATTTGATTCTTTCAAATTCTGCTCTTTCTACATGTTACCACAACTCTGTATCAGTGAGGAAAAATTTAAAAAGTACAAAAAAATGGTATGTTAGAAGCTTTACGTGATAAGTGGACGACACAAACTAAACGACGTTTCGGCCCAATAGGCCTTCAGCAGGAACAAACAAGTAAAAAAAAACACACACACACAACTAATAACAAAAAGTTCAAAACAAAAATATTCGAAATATGTTAAAGAAAAATGTCTATCCTGTGTGTATGAAAAGGAAATGGTAACAAACGTGTGGCTCACGTAAAGCTTCTAACATACCATTTTTTTGTATTTTATAATTTTTCCTCATATTCAGCTTTACTGCAGCTTCACATTTTTATGCATTCATTTGTATTTCTTTGCCTTAACCCCTCTGTATCAGTTAGCTGATGTTATTATCGTTCCTAACTACTTGAATTCGTTGAGCAGTCTGTTTTTGTTGTTTTGTCTACTTCTTGGAGTAGCACGATCCCTTCAACCTCAGTCTTTTATGTTTGACCGCAAATGCCTTCGAAAACAAAGAGTGAAAATCATGTATCTGATATGATATCATAAGTATGATTTACCAGCATGAATGAAGTCCCTTTATCCATAAATACTCACTTCGAGCCTTCTTATTTGTCTCGACCAATACTTCTGATTTTTTCAGCTTTGGTTTCTTTATGCTTTCCAACATTATAATTCAAATTATTTTCTAAAAATATGTTTTGCTGTCAACAATTAAAAAAGGGTATCATTGATATGCACATTTTATTTTGGCCTTAATTTCCAAATCAAATACAGGTCTTGCAGCCTCGTAATTATTATTATAATAGTCTTTTGAATGTAAATCAATTTCTAGCAGTCGATAAATTGCGTGACATCGTTACTCTTTCTTTGGCCATACACAATACAGGCTTTTAAAGTTAATTCTATGATTGCATGAAATCTGTCCACACAATCTCTCTCGCTCTCTCTCTCTCTTTCAGAATGTATGCTTCTTTCTTTCACTACATCGTCCTTCCCTCATATTACCAGTACACACTCAACTTCTTCATAAATAATTGTTTTAATGCATCGTGTGGCTTTCCTTATGTGGTGACAATATTTTATTTCGCAGTAATCAATTTCATGATTAATTCATTAGCAAAGTAATGTCCCCTTGTTCTTGGCCACCAATTATGCCCCTTGTGATGTGTGTCGGTTCTTCACGAAACCCATTCACACGCTGATCTCATCTAAGTCTGATGTATCAAGTCCGCCGTAAAGTGCATGGACTGAAACGATCAGTGACTCATAGCTGACTGCTTATGTTAAGATTTGATTAACCAGAACTGTTAAAGTTCCTATACCACCTCCGCGAAGTGAATCTGGAAACATTACAAGTTTGCGGTTAACCAAGAAGAGGTCGGAGGAAAGACAAACCAGTTCCAAAAATAGCCTTCTTTAATAATTTGCCTATTTAGTCGTGGAGCCGCGATAACTCAGTGGTTAGTAACTGGACTACAAAGGACAAGAGGTAGGGTTCGATCCCAACCGATGGCTTCCGGTTCACCCAGCCTTAAATGGGTATCGGCTTTTTTCTGGGAAAGTAAAGCAGCACGGGCGTATACATTACCTCAAAAACCATGTGCTGAAGGTCTGTAAAATGTATGGTCACTAACACCATTTTCCCTATACTTCACTTGGCGTGACTGGGCTCTTTACTTTTTACTTTTTACTATTTAGCCTTCTCAACCCTGACCCTTTTGTTGCTGAGATTTCTAAAATATTGTATGTGATTCGATATTAGTAGTGACTCCTAACAACAATGTAACAAGCATCATCTGGTATCCAAATCCAAAAAATAGCATTCCGAGACGAGTATATTGGGTTAAAAAGGTTCTGGTATCACAGCACACTGTACAAGCCATAACACAAATCACGTGTGCCATTCAAGAACGGACCACGAGAACTTGTTGTTGTAGACTTAATGCCACGGGTTGATGCGAGCAGGGTTGATTCATTCATTGATGTGGAGGGCCATAAGGGCTTTCTTGAGGTTCCTGACTTTTACTGGAGAAGTTGGAGTTCGTCTGTTCCGGGCTATGCTGGGAAACTACCAGTCCAGCCCTGATGTACTGCAATGCTAGGTCTTCTATATCAGTAAGTCTCATCACTGCAAACACGGCGATCCTAGCTTCTGTTAGCCTATTTTGATGCAGGGTGTTACCGGAGGAGACCACCCACGAGAGTAGGTAGAACTGTTAGGTCTTGGTCCGTTGATGTTCCACCAACCCTGCTGGTGCTCCCCCATAAGGAGAAGTAGTAATTGTCTAACGAATGCAAGAGAAATCTCTGAGAAACGTTTATTGGCTTCAAACTAAAGTAAATATACCCTCCACGCCTTGCTAGGCGTTTGGGGGAAATAGTGTTAGTGACCATACCTTTCCATAACCACGGCACATTTGTAGGTGATATGGTCGGTATTTGTTAAATCAGTCCTATCATATGGCTGTGAAACATGGAGAACAACAAAAATGACAATCGTGAAGATAAAGACCTCAATTAATTGATGCTTCAGCAGGATAAAAAAATGGAAATGGCAGGATAAAATCACTAGCATAGAATTATGGAAAAGTACTAGTCAAATAGCATAGAAATAAAGAGATACGGTGAAGACGATGGCGCTGGGTAGGACACACACTGCAGATGCCAACTGAGAGTATAACACGTGTGTACAAAGAGGGAGACCAAAATAATCTTGGAGAAGACAAATGTAAGCAGAGATGAAGATGATAGGGAAGGCAATGGATGCACTTAAAAGAATGACAAGAAACGGAACAGTTTGGAAAGTGTTTGTTGAAGACCTGTGCTCCACATGGAGCTGAAAGGTAGAGGAAGAAAATGGTTGGTATTACGATAGCAGGCCTTTACTTCTTTGGAAAATCTCTGGTATCCAGTTTTAGAGGCTGTGTGAATACCGGCGCCTTGTCGGTCCGAAAAAAAAACACAAATCCGCCACTTCTGAGGGTTTGAACTCGAACCATTTTGATCAGGATGCTAACACTAACCACTCAGCCACCAAGGCTCCTTCACTGAAATGACAGTTATCAAAATTATATGTTCCTGTCCTATCCTTGTATGCCCTTTAATTATCTCGGAGAACTGCAATTTTTCATCCTTGATCAAATTTATCGCACTGGCGGTTGCTAGCCCGTACCGCTGCAGGATTTATGTAGTACTGTCTGTCCATTGTATTCTGGCCTTTCTGGAGCCCTGAAGCTAGATTTCCGGTTGTTATCGGACCGGCAATAACAGCCGGTAAGGCTCTTTGCACACGTGATTCCCGAGTCACATTATTTTCTGTCTTTTTGCGTGTTTGGAGTAGGGTGTTATTACAACAATGGTATCTTTCCTATAGACATAAGTGACATCTCGCAGACCAGATATACTACTTCACATCTCTTATGCTACCTAGTCAGATACTACTTTTCAGCTGAAAAGGAGAGGGATTTTTCTTAAAATACCCGTCAGGCCTCGATGTGTAGAGGGATTATGGTGTTAACACCCATAATCTTTTGATTGTCATAACTTTTGGGGGTGATGTAGTTATTATCACATTTATTGGTGATGTTGTCATTATCTCATTTATCGGTGATGTCATTATCACATTTATGGGTGATGTTGTCATTATCTCATTTATCGGTGATGTCATTATCACATTTATGGGTGATGTTGTCATTATCTCATTTATCGGTGATGTCATTATCACATTTATGGGTGATGTTGTCATTATCTCATTTATCGGTGATGTCATTATCTCATTTATCGGTGATGTTGTCTTTATCATGCCACGCCGCCTTCATTTCCCACATTAAGAAAACAATGAACCAAAATGCGTGAACAAATATAACCGGTGAATGGAACCCAGATCAACATGAGCAGTAAACGAGCGCTCTTGTTCTTCAACGTTCGCTCGACGACAACTCCCGTTCATTATCCGTCCTTGAAAGCTCGCTCAGTTTACGTAAATGCACTGTGCTGTGGTAGTGTAGGCCAAATATGGCCGCTGTCAGAAGCAAACATTGTTGAGAAGTAAACATTTACTAACTCACCTCTTCCCCCAGCCACTCATCACAATCTTCTAAAATCGCAACCACTCTATTTTCGAAGTCTTCACTAATGCTACGGAGTTAGTACATTGCAACTGAAACTATCTTCACTAATGCTACGGAGTTAGTACATTGCAACTGAAACTATCTTCACTAATGCTACGGAGTTAGTACATTGCAACTGAAACTATCTTCACTAATGCTACGGAGTTAGTACATTGCAACTGAAACTATCTTCACTAATGCTACGGAGTTAGTACATTGCAACTGAAACTATCTTCACTAATGCTACGGAGTTAGTACATTGCAACTGAAACTATCTTCACTAATGCTACGGAGTTAGTACATTGCAACTGAAACTATCTTCACTAATGCTACGGAGTTAGTACATTGCAACTGAAACTATCTTCAGTGCTTTTGCTGACGTGTGGAGGCGGTGACTATAACTGGGCTCGCGCTGGGGGAGGTACTTGGAAGGGAATCTGAGCATTGTGGGAATGTCCCCTGTACAATAAAGATGATCTGACTACTAAACTGACCTAGGATCTGCAAGGTCAGTCACAGCAGTACAGTAGTAGCAGTAGCCTCCGTCAGTCATAGTTGACTATGGATTTTTCAGCGCCCCTAGAATCGTTATTTTTTCCTTTCTTTTCTTTCGTCGTGTATTCTCTTTCTCTATGAATCTGTCTGCTTCTTCTTTGAGGTGAACCTTTAGAGTGTGTTTCCAGAGATTGCGGTCTGCAGCTATGTCTTCCCATGCTGCACGGTTTATGTTCAAAGTCTTCATGTCGGGTTTACACACATCTACAAATCGAAGTTTTGGGCACCCCCTAGTTCTTTTACCACATGCCAGTTGTCCGTAGAGTATATCTTTCGGTATGCGGCCATCTTTCATACGGTGTACATGGCCAAACCAGCGTAACCTACGTTGTTTGAGCAGCGTGTAGATATTCGGTAGGCCTATGCAAGTCAGGACCTCCACGTTTGTCACTTTATCCTTCCAGGTGATACCAAGAATACGGCGTAGACATCGCATATGGAATGCATTTAGCCTCCTCTCCGGCTTTACATAGGTTGTCCAAGATTCGCTGCCATACAGGAGGATACTAATTATGCAGGCATTAAACACTGCGGCTTTTGTTTTAATTGTCAGTTTGTTGTTTTGCCAGACACGCATAGAAAGACGGGCAAAGGTGGTAGCAGCTTTACCAATACGAGTGTCAATTTCTGTATCTAAAGATAGTCTGTCGCTGATGATGGACCCCAGGTAGTTATACTGCCGCACGATATCAAGTTTGTAGTTTTCGATAGAGATTTCAGGTGTTGCTTCGACGTCCTGACCGAGTATGTTAGTTTTCTGCAGCAGTACAAGAGCCCTATTTAACCAGTGACTTTTCTGTGTAAAGAGCCGATGTAGAAAGTTCATATTAAGGCTACTTCTGATGAGTAAGAAACTCTTCAATTTGTTATCAGCGCGCTTTATAATTATCAAATGCCGTTACTTAAGGGGTCTCTTTCATTTGACGCTGCTGTTATATAATTTAATCATTATAATTAATTATAAACAATTTACAAAATATAAATATTAACAATGTGTCTCTATAAATCATTCCTCCAAAGTGGCTACCACCAATTTCTGCTTATATACCACGCGTCTCTAAATTGCAAATCGATATCCCAACTACACAGTAAGTGTGCAATCAAGCTTACTGATATGAAACGTTCAAATAATTCATGACGTCACATTATTTAAATTTATTTGGTAATCGTTCGTTAAAATATGTAGCCCAATGCCTTTGATTTATTCCTGCTTGTTCTATTCTTTTTTTTTTTCGTCCTCTGTTAGGCAAGAGTGATCCTGGTAGTCATGGAAACCACGTGATGTCACAACCTAAGAAACTTAAAATCTGGGAAAGGTTAGTTTTAACTGCAGTGACGTCCAACAGCGCTCACTACCAAAGAAAGAAAGAAAAATAAGACGATTCTTGCAACTTCGACGGTACCCAGATCTCTCGACCCTGTGTGCCACACGGTTTTCAATATGCACTCAAGGGAATCTAACGCAACTTTCTATGTTGCTCTGTGCCCTCTCGAAAATACTAGAAGCTAACTCTGGATAATTCTGGAGGTTTCTAGAAAATCATGACAATGTAGTTAAATGCTGCGTCGCGCATATGACTCAAGATAAAACTACTCAGCACTACTTAGTCTACAGCTAAGTGTTTTTGGTTCTACTACACTCTCCGCAGCCTCTCACTTGAATAAGCTGTCAAATTACATTCAGCGTTATCCGCTTTGTATCTTTTTTTTTTAATCTCGTGATTTTCTTGCGCTTTACGTAGTTTCTATGGCTAACCATAGCAGTAACACTTAGGAACACTTATCTTGTGTCTCTCACAGAACATCGCATATACTATAAGTTACAACTAATGTCAACCCTCAAGATGACATCACCTTAAGCAACGCATCTTCTAGTATCTGGAACGACGTCAAATTTTGGATAATGAAAATTATGCGAATTTCATTTCAAATGTGTTCTGCAGAAATATCAATTAAAAAAAAATAGTCACATAGTTATTCTGCAGCGGGAAAACAGTTGAAAGCCAAACATTCATTAAAGTTTCATGAATTGAAATATAGTATTACTCTAACCCCATTGCTGACTTCAGCACCACCTTTAAACCCTTTGAGTGTCAGAGTTAACTCCCCATTAGAAAGCAACGATAACCCAAATGATCCAGCTAGTGTTGGGAGTCATGCTTCAGTTCAACTCCTAGTCCAGTTTAAGCAGCTTCTTCCTACAGAGAACAAAGCCCTATCGAATCATCCCCACGTAAAACGCAAAACAGCATCTTCTGATGGACTCTAACAGCGTGTGTTGATATCATGCAACGTTTTAAGATTGGAGACTAAAGAGCTAGAACAATTACCAGATTAGTCATCGAAATAATCTGGAAAGTTAACCAATCTTTGTCCATATTAGAAGATAACGGTTTTCAAAAGTTGATAAATTACATGAAAACAAGATATATCATCCCAAGCAGGAAACGTTTGCTCAAACGGTATCTCTATAGATGTATTTAGAAGAACAAATAATAGTTGTTAATTTTTTGTAGAAAAAAAGGTCGAGTTTATTGGAGTCACAACAGATATGGGTATCGCCATCTTCGGACGATTATCCCACTTTTTATATTTTGTTTCGTAGATGCTCACTTTGAGTATCATCATTTGTGCGTAGGATGTATTCTCTTTGCAGAAATCTCACATATAGCATTTGCAATAGAAACTTTCGTTACCAACATTATGAAAAAATGAAATCTCTACGTAAAATGTATGTGTTACATGAGCAACAATGGGCCCAATATGGCTGCAGCATTAGAACGCTGTAATTTTGGCCCATTTGACATGCCTGGTTCGTACTTTTCATTTAGTTCTCAATGGCGGTTTACTGAAGAGTTAAATTAATGAAATAATGTCAGCGTGCCTGGGTATTTTGGGACATTTCAAGCCCTCTCCTGAAGCTATGCAAGTTTTACGAGCTCCTCAGGCGAAGTCTTAAACTCCATCGTTTGAATACAAGACTAATCGATTACATGGGATTCTCCGCTTCAAATGCTCATTCGATTCTTGAAACAATTCAAAGTTGTTTTTTTTTATAACTGGCTTCGGACTAAAATTTTCAGGTTAAGATTTGAGTACTCGACAGTTTACAACTATAGATGAAGTGATACGAATACTAGATGTGTGCGATAAAGCAACATGTGTGGCCAGTTACAGCCACAATCTCAGATATAATTCCGTTAATAAATAGCCCATTAGTTCCCACAAAACGTCAACTCAGTTTTAGTTTCTGTACATTCAATATGACATATCTCTGGAAAAAAGGCGTTATCAGTCTCTTGAGTAAACATTATATATATATATATATATATATATATATATATATATATAGTCTGCTCTTTATGCTGTTTGGGATCCCAGATTTAGGCAAGAAATATGGTGAGACCCAATGTTGGGGGCTGTGCTGTTGAAAAAAGGGTAGTTAGCTTTTGCCAAAGATTGAGACATTTGAAGAAGAGATATAAGACAGGGAATTGACTTGGGAATCGAGACTTAGAGTGCATTAATAAAGGGTTGATCCCGATATGTTTTAGTGAGTTTATGTAGATTTGTTTCAAGGAAAGACGTTTACCTCTATGTCGGGATTTCTGATCTCTAAAGAAGTCAGTATTTATTAGGAAAATCAAGGCTAGCAACATACAGATCCAAACAGAAGTCATATTATCTTGTGTGTTATTTTGTGCTAAATAAAATAAGTTATGTGGATTTAATCACTGAACCTGGGCCTGTTATGTAACATCGGTAGCCTAGACACATGCAGAATGTCCACTAATAATAGAACTTGATAGATGGTTAGAAGGCCACAGTCAACATAATGTGTAATGAGTGAATTTTATACGCTACGAAGATATTTATCCAAATCACTTATGAAGTATAACTAAAGAGCTGTGTGAATAAACTTGTGTACGAGATCTAGACGACGTCCTGGGTCATCTTATGAAGTGTCAAAAACTAGTGTTGTTCAGAGTAAGGGGAGTTGCACTTCCTGTGCTGTGAATGTATCGTGTTGAGTTGCTCACTTGCTCGTTATGTTTTTCATTCACTAAATGTAAATTTCATTTGCATCTTCTTCATAAATGTGGCTATTCTTTTGTAAAGTATATTCTTTACTTCGGTTTTCATTAAACGTAGATTTAAAATGTTGCATTAAAAAAAACTGTAACAATCTTTTAAAGTCTTTCACCCCTTTTTTACTTATTATATATATTAGTTCTTATATAAGAATTTGAGCGATTTGAGAAAACTTTAGGATTCAGATTCAAGAAAACTTTAGGATTCAGATTCGAGATTTGAGAAAACTGTGGGATTCAGATTCGAGATTTGACAAAACTGTAAGAATCAGATTCGAAATTTGACAACACCTTAGGATTCAGATTCGAGATTTGAGAAAACTGTAGGATTCAGATTCGAGATTTGAGAAAACTTTAGGATTCAGATTCGAGATTTGACAACACTTTTAGAATGAGATTCGAGATTTGACAACACTTTAGGGTTCAGATTCGAGATTTGAGGAAACTTTAGGATTCAGATTCGAGATTTGACAACACTTTAGGATTCAGATTCGAGATTTGACAACACTTTAGGATTCAGATTCGAGATTTGACAAAACTTTAAGAATCAGATTCGAAATTTGACAACACCTTAGGATTCAGATTCGAGATTTGAGAAATCGTTAGGATTCAGATTCGAGATTTGAGAACACTTTAGGATTCAGATTCGAGATTTGACAAAACGTTTGGGTTCAGATTCGAGATTTGAGAAAACTTTTGGGTTCAGATTCGAGATTTGAGAAAACTTTTGGATTCAGATTCGAGATTTGAGAACACTTTAGGATTCAGATTCGAGATTTGAGAAAACTTCAGGATTCAGATTAGAGATTTGACAAAACTTTTGGATTCAGATTCGAGATTTGACAAAACTTTAGGTTTCAGATTCGAGATTTGAGAAAACTTTTATAATCAGATTCAAGATTTGAGAACACTTTAGGATTCAGATTCGAGATTTGAGAACACTTCAGGATTCAGATTCGAGATTTGAGAACACTTTAGGATTCAGATTCGAGATTTGAGAACACTTTAGGATTCAGATTCGAGATTTGAGAACACTTTATTAATCAGATTTGAGAACACTGTAGGAATCAGATTCGAGATTTGACAACACTTTATGAATCAGATTCGAGATTTGAGAACACTTTAGGATTCATATTCCAGATTTGACAACACTTTATGAATCAGATTCGAGATTTGAGAACACTCTAGGATTCATATTCGAAATTTGACAACACTTTATGAATCAGATTCGAGATTTGACAACACTTTATGAATCAGATTCGAGATTTGAGAACACTCTAGGATTCATATTCGAGATTTGACAACACTTTATGAATCAGATTCGAGATTTGAGAACACTTTAGGATTCAGATTCGAGATTTGAGAACACTCTAGGATTCATATTCGAGAAAAT
This sequence comes from Megaustenia siamemsis, assembly GCA_032433765.1. Lineage (NCBI taxonomy): Eukaryota > Metazoa > Mollusca > Gastropoda > Stylommatophora > Ariophantidae > Megaustenia > Megaustenia siamemsis. Next base: position 17,694,662 of record JAVIAB010000073.1, on the reverse strand, counting down.
GTAGGATCCATCCCGAACCTAGTATACACACGTTTGTTAACTCTGGGTCTATGCGCCCTGCTATCAAGGTTTTTTTTACGGGCTGATTCCAACGAGTAAATAAAGGGTCCGCCCTTGCATGAATTGACAGCCCCCTTGCCCCTCGTTGATTTGCTTTCCAGCAGAGCTTCACAATTTATGTGTCACCAAATCGTGGATTTTGAGGTGAGTGAGATAGTGCCACTAGTTCTATCCGAGGGGGACGATAAAACAGGAGGTCTCCATGTCATGGTGTATGTGCAATAAAGAGTTGGCATTTGAATGCTGCTGCTGCTGCTACAAGAGCAAAGCCAAAAAAAAAATTGTAATTCTTTTCGATATGGAAGAAAATATTACCTGCCATGAAACTACTTGGGGGAGGTGGAGAAGAGGGGGTATGTCGTTCTGAAGTGACGCGTTTTTCTCGTGAGATCTCGTAACAGATCGAAGTACCAATTGACTAATTGGCAATTTTCCAATGAAGCAACAAAGATGGCTCTATAAATGATGACGAATAGGCCTATTTATTTATATGGAACACTTTTTTAGACTTTCATATACACGATAACAGGCACATATTCATAAATATAACACTTTTTTACACTCTCATATACACGATAACAGGTACATATTCATAAATATAACACTTTTTTAGACTTTCATATACACGATAACAGGTACATATTCATAAATATAACACTTTTTAAAGTCTCATATACACGATAACAGGTACATATTCATAAATATAACACTTTTTTAGACTTTCATATACACGATAACAGGTACATATTCATAAATATAACACTTTTTAAAGACTCATATACACGATAACAGGTACATATTCATAAATATAACACTTTTTAAAGACTTTCATATACACGATAACAGGTACATATTCATAAATATAACACTTTTTTAGACTTTCATATACACGATAACAGGTACATATTCATAAATATAACACTTTTTTAAGACTTTCATATACACGATAACAGGTACATATTCATAAATATAACACTTTTTAAAGACTTTCATATACACGATAACAGGTACAGATTCATAAATATAACACTTTTTAAAGACTTTCATATACACGATAACAGGTACATATTCATAAATATAACACTTTTTAAAGACTTTCATATACACGATAACAGGTACATATTCATAAATATAACACTTTTTAAAGACTCTCATATACACGATAACAGGTACAAACTCATAAATATAACACTTTTTTACACTCTCATATACACGATAACAGGTACATATTCATAAATATAACACTTTTTTTAGACTCTCATATACACGATAACAGGTACAAACTCATAAATATAACCCTTTTTTTAGACTCTCATATACAAGATAACAGGTACAAACTCATAAATATAACCCTTTTTTAGACTCTCATATACAAGATAACAGGTACAAACTCATAAATATAACCCTTTTTTTAGACTCTCATATACAAGATAACAGGTACATATTCATAGATCATCATCATCGAATGCCGTCTCCGCAACGAAGGTTGGCTACCATGGAGCGCCATTCTGCTGTCTCATGTTTTGATAGTGCAGGTTGTCATAGGCTGATTTGTTCATCTGTTGATGTTACTCGTCCATGTTAGTCTTGGTTTGCCTCTGCCTCTTTTACCTTGTATTTTCCCCTCCAGGATTACTTTTAGTAGGCTGTTGTGTCTTTTAACATGGCCCAAAAATCGCATTTGTCTTGTTTGAATTGTGCTTGAATTGTGCTTAGTAGTTCTCTTTTCATTTTTAGTTGTTTTAAGACTTCATCGTTTGTTTTCTCTTCCTTCCATCCAATTCTACCTATTCTTTTATATATCCACATTTCAAAGGCTTCAATTCTCTTTTCTGTTTTCTTGTCTAATATCCATGTTTCTGCACCATATAGGAATATTGAGAAGATGTAACATTTTGCTATTCTTAGTTTTAGCACTGGTGTTATTTGTTGTGATGTTAGCATGTTCTTCATAACACTAAAATTACTTTTTGCCATTCCTATTTTTGTGTTTATTTCAGTTGTACATTTTCCATCACTGGTTATAGTATGTCCAAGGTAATTGTAGTTCTGAACTGTCTCCAGGTCTATTCCTTCAATTTTGATATCCACTATAATATAAATAATCTAAGGTATGCTGATGATACAGTCTTAATCGCTAAGAGTGAAAATGAGTTACAAGAAATGTTTGACATTATAGTGAAAGAAAGCAAAAATAAATAACTCAGCCTTAATAGCAAAAAGACAGAAGTAATGGTAACAACAAAGAAAAAGACATCACCTCAGTGCAGAATAAAGACAAGTGGAACAATATTAAAACAGGCAAATGAATTTAAATATTTGGGAACTGTGTTAACCTCAGACGGAAGATGTACAAAAGAGGTGAGATACAGAATGGCTCAGGCAAAAGCAGCTTTCCAAAAAATGAGGAAGATACTATGCAATCCATTTTTGACAATAGAAACAAGAAAAAGAGTTCTTAAATGTTATGTAGAGCCAGTCTTAAAATATGGATGTGAATCATGGACAAGAGGACAACAGACAAGAAAATCACTGGAGTCTGTAGGAATGTGGTTTTACAGAAGAATGTTGAGAATACCATGGACACCTAAGAAGAGTAATGAAAATTTTCTGAAAGAGGTCAAAGCAAAAAGAGAACTAATTTCCAATATTAGGAAGAAACAATCAAAATTTTTTGGCCATGTAATGAGAAGAGAACAACTGGAATATATTGTAACAACTGGAAAAATTGAGGGACGAAGAGACAGAGTGAATCAAAGAGAGAAAATACCAGACAGCTTAAGAGAATGGCTTGGCTGAAGGTTCTTCCTAGCGTTTCTGTAGATACTTGTTCGATATGTTAACATTCTTGGCCGCTGAAGCACTTCGACTACCGTCGGTATTGTGCCTCAGCTATTCCTATAGTGGATATTCTAGCTGTTTCTCTATCTATTGTTTCTCTTTCGTCTGTGTCTTCTGTTTCTAACGTTTAATAAAGGGTCATATAAACTAAAGTTTTATTGTGCAAATAATGACGCCATATGTGACCAAATATAAATAAAGATACGCATTTAAGCCCCAAATCTGTCAAAATATAACCTAAACCTAAATTATGCTCAAAATATGAATTTATAGACCCAATAAAAACAGCGTGAGAGTGTAAGTCATCACAAATTTTGAAATTAACTTTGATTTTAAAAATACATGTAAGGAAAAATATACGTCACGTGGTTCTAAATCCGAACTCTTGTAACAAGCTTTCTTTTGGTTGGTTGCGTTCGCCTGATGATTAAAGTATTCTAGAGTATCGTGGTAGACTAGAATATTCCTCTTCATCATCCGCCCTTACAAGGACGTAGTGGACGTGTCTGCGTTGTGTTGTGGTTTGCAGTATAAATGTTATATTTGCGCCTTTCGGCCCAACACATCCGACTTCAGCACAAAGCTTTCTTTTAATTTTGGCTTCTTTTTGAACGTCATTGTTAGTCTTTTTTTTTTTATCTGCCCCTAGTGTTCTCAACAATCTTCTATACATTATAATATCCATATATAACTGCTGAAACCAGAACTGCCAGCAGACGATGTCTGTTGCAAATACCACCAGACTTTTAATGAGTGTTTGCCAAATTAAAATAAATGTCCTTTTTATTTCAGGTACTGGAAATGTCAGGAGCTTCACGGAGAGAAGAAGCAGAACATTAAGGTGGAAATGATAAGAATTGAGTTAAATGAGATTATTAGAGTCAACAACAACAAAGATTTAATTAGGAAATAATGTAGTTTGAATGCGATCACGTGAGTGAGAAGTGAACGCTGCTGCAGACAGAGCTGAATCATGAACGTGATAGCGTGTGATATCCAATACCAGTACATTAGTTAAATTGAATAGCCAACCCATCGGTGTCATTTGTATGGAGAGATACTGGTCCAGAGCGGATAACCCGGTGGAACACAGTGACATAAAACATCATGACTTTGGTGACATAAGACATCGTGACATATGCCCCTGCGGCCAATACAGATCAGGAAAATAGTCTGGTTACATTGTATGTCTACGATAGATCAAGACACAGAGATAGTCAGAGTTAGATAGAGATTTAAGATGGCGGTGAGTGCGAAAAGACAGACACAGACAAACGATAGCAGTGAGGAGGGGAGACATTTAAGAAGGAGGGATTTATAGTTAGCGGAGTATTTTTTATGCAAAACTTTTTATTTAAAAAAAAAACACTGGGAGGACTGACATTGTCCACTTTAAAAAATAAATTTAAGTTTATATCCTTTCTTTCTTTCTTTCTTTCTTTCTTTCTTTCTTTCTTTCTTTCTTTCTTTCTTTCTTTCTTTCTTTCTTTCTTTCTTTCTTTCTTTACTTCCTCTTGTACGCGTTCTGGTGCCAAATGAGATTTCAAGTTATGGTTTCCGCAGTTTTGGTGGCTTCAAACATTGCCAATTGGTATTGTAGCGTTTCTTTAATGTTATTTGCCCATCTTACTCTGGGTCTGCCTCTTGCTCTTCTCCTTTCTCCTCTTTTAATATATGCTTTATATGGTAAGGAATCGCAACTTGCATTCTTTCTAGATGGGTAAGCCAGAGTAATTTTTGTTTCATTATGTAGCTCATGATTGGTTCAATGTCCACTATCATATCATTTCAGATTCTTTCTTTTCTGATCACCCTAAGTTGTTCTCAGACATCTCATCTCTGTGGTGACAAGCTTTCTTTTGTGCTAAGCCACAAGTGACCACGTTTGGCATTGGTAGCACAAAGTGGGAATAAATATACTATGTATAAGATGTTTCTTCTAAAAATTTAACAGCCTGACATTTTAATTTGCAACAAAAAGGAAATAGAATTGATCTCAAATAAACGTAGATAAAACATGTTTATCAACAAGGACATAATCTTGTTAAATTCTCGTCTTCAGTATGTTCGCATGAAAGCTGGTGTGATAACAAAACGATGTATCGCCGTCATCATTTGTTATGTCATGGAAAGATAACTGTTATAAAACGTTCTTGCGTTGTGTCGCTAGTTTGCGACAAAGCAGCGATATCTGCAACCTTCGGTCCGACATATCTGTCTTCGACATACATGGGTCAGTAGATTTGCTGAAGATTTATTTTGCCCGGGCAGCGCCCATTTTTGGGCTTATTATTTTCCATTTTTAACTGCTAAGGGTTCTTTAACGTGCGCAAGTGCACACGGAACATACTGTTTTTCTCAATTTCCCAAAAAGGCTAGGCCTTGAATCCCACTAACCAGAGTCGGGGGAAGGGGGGGGGGGTGAAGGGTAGAGCCACGAAGAATTCGATTTTTGACAAATTCTCACCGCCTGTGGTGGGGATCGAACTCTAGACCCTCTAGCCCAGAGACCAATGTATTACCCCTAGGCCCCCCCCACCCCCAATCCCAGCCCCTCTTATAAAACGTTTATTAACACTGCCGTGTGTTTGTATGAGTGTGTGTGTTTTAAAAAATAAGGCACAAACAATAATTTATACACACAAAAACACGTATACAAAAGCCCACAAAAGTAATCTCTACACACACACATACAATACTTTTATATCGCTGTATCAGTTTTGCCGCGGCTCCACATAGTGTTTATGTCTATGTCTACCAACGATCCTCAACCCATCCATGAAAAAGATTAAAGGTTTACAAACATCGCCTTAGATCTGCCAAGTAATGATAGCTATCATCCCCTTGCTGGATCCTTTATCAATAGTTCCTGCATATATTTCATATAGAAATGTTTTTTATTGATCGTGTCTGGATAGTTCACTTCTTATTAGCCCTCATTCATTGCAGGAACCGTTGAATGCGCATTGAAGTGTAATCCTCTTACATCTTCAGTCACAGTTCCTTTAAAACTACTCCGCGGAATTAGATGAAATATTTTTTAAAACGTTGAATTAATCTGTACAGAGTCAGAGTATGTCTTTCCTACACGGAATCTATTTAGTTTCATGTTATATGTGTTTCACAAAATAATAATTTTGTGTTTTTATGTAATTAGAAGGGAACAGCTGCAATATTTTGTGACAACTAGGAAAATTGAGGGACGAGGAGATAGAGGAAAGCAAAGAGAAAAGATACCAGGCAGCTTAAAAGAATGGTTTGTCAGAAGGTCAACAACAGAAATGATAAATAACAGTCGAAATCGAAAGTTGTGGAGAGACATAATCGTCTACGCCAGCAGGCATGATACTTGATGAAGATGATGATTGTGATGATGATGATGATGATGATGGTGATGGTGGTGGTGGTGATGTGTTTCGCTTTCATTTGCATTTGTGTACAGGAATCTAGAACCCACGACTTTATATTTAACATTGCGATTTTCAATAACATTATTTTTACAACACAGATTTATTGACGAAAAGGTCAAAGACTCTCTGCTACATGCTATAATGTCACGTCATGTTATGTATGTGACACACGCATACTAAAACAAATATTTACGTGATTATGAACTTCGACATAGAAATGTAATATTATACATAGTTTCTCAGAAATCTTTATTCTAACGGTTATGTTTAGAAAACTCTAGTGAAAGGTTTTTTACAGGTCCAAAAAAGAATTGATTGATCGACTTTTCATTACCGGAATAGATCTGCCTGCATTCTGTACACAACATGTACATTCTCGGTTCTTCTCCACAAATGATTGAAAGCTTTCAATGGCTGTTAGTTCATGTCATGTTATTTTCTAGTTATGCACATTTATAGTTAATTTTTACTTTTTCTTTAACTTCACGTCATAATCGTGCCTGCTTCGACCCCCAGATATCCGGAGTAAAAAAAAAAGATATACAGAGATGTCAACATGTCTGATTTGTCAAGCTCAAACACTAAGGGTCCCTGTTGTTCAGTCTCAGATTGTTAATCTTCCGTTGACACTACTTAACAAAGATTGTGTACCTGACCATGTGAGTGAGGGCGGTAAAAGCAAGAAAGAAAGGCACTGGCTACCCATCTTCGAATGATGAAGTTTAGTTTAGAAGAAAAGAAGAAAATAACCCATCATCATCATTGAGTGCCGTCTCCGCAACGAAGGTTGGCTACCATGGAGCGCCATTCCACGTTGTCTCTTGCTTTGCTGGTGCAGGTTGTCATAGGCTGGCTTGTCTGTCTTTTAATTTTACTCCTTCACGTTAGTCTTGGTCTGCTTCTCCCTCTTTTACCTTGTATTTTCCCTTCCAAGATTACTTTTAGTAGCTGTTGTGTCTTTTAACATGGCTCGAAAATCTCATTTGTCTTAGTTTGAATTATGTTTAGTGGGAGCCGCGATAGCTCAGTGGTTAATGAACTGGACTACAAAGGACAAGGGGTAGGGTTCGATCCCAACCGACGGCTTCCGGGTTCATCCAACCTTAAATGGGTACCGGATTTTTTCTGGGAAAGTAAAGCGGCACGGGCGTAATACCGACCACATTACCCGAAAATCATGTGCTGAAGGTCTGTAAGATGTATGGTCACTAACACCATATTCCCTATACGCCCTTGGCGTGACGGGGCTCTTTACTTTTTTTACTTTTTTACTTCTATTTTAATTTTTAGTTGTTTTAAGAGTCCAACATTTGTTTTCTTTTCTTCCCATCCAAATCTTCCTATTTGTCTACAAATCCACATTTCAAAGGGTTCATCCACTTCTCTTGTGTAATGTCATGTTTCTGCACCATACAGGAATGCTGAGAAGATATAATAACATTTTGTTATTCTTAGTTTCTGTTCTGATGTTATTTGTTTTCATTTCAGTATATTTTTCATGGCATTAAAATGACTTTGTGTCATTCCTATTTTTGTGTGTGTTCATTTTAGTTGTACATTTTCTATCACTCGTTATAGTATGTCCAAGATGCATATAGCTCTGAACTGTCTCCTGTTCTATTCCATCAACTTTGATATCCACTTGTGGGCTTTGAGTATTATATTTGCTTATGGTCAAAGTTTTAGTGTTTTTGATGTTCATATCTAATCCATATATTCTTCTTGTCTTGTCTGTTTCATTAAGAGTTGTTGCAGATCTTTAGGATTTTCTGCTAGCAGTACAGTACCATCAGCATATCTTAGGTTGATGATTATCTTTCCATTAACGTTTAGGCCTGGCATCTCTGTGATGTTTTTAAAGATTTGCTCAGTGTATAGATTGAACAAGCTTGGTGATAGGATGCATCCCTGTCTTACTCCTATTTTGATATAAATAGGTATAAAGTTCTCTTTGTTATATTTTATTATTGCTGTTTATTCCCAGTATAAATTACATATGAGTCATATGTCCATGTCATCTAGATGTATCTCTTTTAGACATTCTATAAGTTGTTTATGGTGTATTCTATCAAAAGCTTTTGTGTAGTCTATGAAGCAGGTATATATTGTTTTGTTTTTTTATGTGTACTTTTTGATTAACGTCCTCGTGCAGAATGTGGCTTTTTTTGTCCCACTGTTTATTTTCCAGAATCCAAATTTTTGTATTTTAATTTCATATTAATTTGATTCTGAGTCTTTCCTTGTATAACTTTTAGCCGTACGCATATAGGATTTTCCAGGGATGATGAATACTATCGTATACCTTCTCTACTAGGTGTGACTAAGTGTGACTAAGTGTGACTAACTGTGATACTAAGATATTTATATTTGTTAACTTGACTCTGTGCGCGTTCCTGTTTCTTCTGTGCGAAGCTTGCAGCTGTATCAAGCTGTTGGATGTAACAGGCACCTTCTAGTGTAATTTCATGAAATAAATAAAATATCGAATCAATAATTGTAAGGCAACAAAACTTCTGGAGTTTGGCATTTTGGAGTTTTCTTGTTTGTTAGATTAGAAGAATGGCAAGAGTTTCGGTACAATATATTTTTCTTTTTACAAAAACAAGCACTAATAATAATATTAATAATAAATAGTAGTAAACATAATAATAATGAATTTCAAGTAAATAATAATATTAATAATAATAATAATAACAAATAATAGCAATAATAAATAATAGTGACAGTAAATAATAATAATAAATATTATAATAATGGTAATGGTAATAATAATAATAATGTGACAACAAAATATTCTAGATAAATAAAAAAAAACATTTGAAAAGAAACCTGGGCCGCCGTTTGTGTAAACATTGGTTGTATCGATCACCAAAGACCATCTTGAGATTTGTGTAAATGTAGGTCTCAAATAAGGAATTATTACTTTGTCTAAATGTAGTAGGGGCAATAATTCCAAGTCAGTCTTAGACCCAGAGTGGATTATTTACCCTAGGTATTTTCAATATATGTGTATACGGTCATATAACAAAGAGAGCTCTACACCCATTGATATAAAAAGAGGAGTAAGACAAGGATGCATCCTATCACCAAGCTTGTTTAATCTATACACTGGGCAAATCTTTAAAAACATCATAGAGATGTCAGGCCTACAAATTAATGGAAAGATAATCAATAACCTAAGATATACTGACGATACTGTACTACTAGCAGAAAATCCTACAGATCTACAACAATTACTTAATGAAATAAACATGGCAAGCAAAAAATATGGACTAGATAGGAATATCAAAAAGACTAAAACTATGATCATAAACAAAGAAGATACTCAAAACCCACAAGTGGATATCAAAATAGAAGGAATAGACCTGGAGACAGTTCAGAACTACAACTACCTTGGACATACTATAACCAGTGATGGAAAATGTAGAACTAAAATAAACAAAAGAATAGGAATGGCAAAAAGTAATTTTAATGTCATGAAGAACTTATTAACATCAAAACAAATAATACCAGGGCTAAAACTAAGAGTAGCAAAATGTTACATCTTCTCAATATTCCTATATGGTGCAGAAACATGGACATTAGATAAGAAAACAGAACAGAGAATTAAAGCCTTTGAAATGTGGATATATTGAAGAATAGGTAGAATTGGATGGAAGGAAAAGAAAACAAACGACTAAGTCTTAAAACAACTAAAAATGAAAATGGAACTACTAAACAGAATTCAAACAAGACAAATGCGATTTTTGGGTCATGTTAAAAGACACAACAGCCTACTAAAAGTAATCCTGGAGGGGAAAATACAAGGTAAAAGAAGCAGAGGCAGACCAAGACTAACATGGACGAGTAACATCCAAAGATGGACAAATCAGCCTATGACAACCTGCACCATCAAATCAAGAGACAGAGCAGAATGGCGCTCCATGGTAGCCAACCTTCGTTGCGGAGACGTCACTCGACGATGATGATGATGTATACGGTTCATTGATCGCCTAAAATGTACACCTGTTTGTCCAGTGAAGACGCTAGAAGTGTTTATATCTTTAATCAAGATTGTTTCTACACCTTTGTAAGGGGAAAACAGGAGTGGACAGAGATCGATCTCTTCAAGAGTGTTGACAGAAATGAAATTCGTAGGAAATCTTAAGAAAGGGTTAAATAAAAAAAAAGGGAGAAGTGCGAAACGAAAGGAGTGAAAGTTTAATTGGTGCGGTAATCTATATTTGTGGTTGAGGTAAACAAGTTATCCATTATTTAATGTTTACAACACAACTACATCTGCTGTACACATTGTATTCGTTTATTCATTAATTTTCCTCACGGGCAGAAGAGTGCGGACGTCATAGGTCTCCACGACTGACAATTTGCTGCTAGTTCTTGGTTGTTTCTTGGTCCCATGTTTGAGCCTTCCCTAGTGATTGTTCTGCATAGCGATTATCTTGGTCTGCTTTATTTTCTTTTACCAGGTGGTTTCCACATAAATGCCTTTCTTCATTCATTCTCAGCACATGGCTAATGTCTAACACTTTCTTCTTATAACGCTCGACACTTATTCTTACTTTGATTCGTCTCTTATCAGTTCGTTTGAAATGTAATCTTACCAGCTTATTTTTGAGACATTTGTCTTCAAATGTAAGCTTTATTATTGGTCGTTTCAAATCTAAATGTTCACGATTAACATGAAATATCTCCTCTTTCCCTGCACTTACAAACTTGATTTTTTGCATCTGGCCTTGTTTTTCCAAGGTCCCACCGATTTCACAAAATTTAATGATGTAGGAAGTATGCTTCATCATGAAGCAGCACTTTCCTTTGATCTCAGTGAATTTACGGATCTTTTTGCTCCTGGAGAAAATAATTTACCGTACATTAATGGAAATCAGCTTCTCGACATAGGCGTCTCTACACAACTTGAAAGTTGGAGGCGTTTATCAACTGTTTACTTTCTATTGTTTACTTTCTTTAAAATACCATGAGAATGTCAATGTTATAGCCTTTACAGACGGTCTAAAACAAATCAGCGTATAAACAGTTCCATTAATGAAAACTATTTAAACAATATACAACAAAGAATACATTTAAAAAAATTAATTATCCGTTGCGAGCGATAACGAGCATGACATATCAAGCAAAGTTATTGTTTATGGGTACGCATGTGACTAAAGAGTCCGATGTAAGCACGGGATCCTCTTCACTGTAAAGAGCTACATTGTTCGTTTTATGTCTTTCCATGTGACTTTCATTATTTTACGTAAACAAGACATATGAAAGTGATTTAGTTTCTTTGCATGCCTGCAGTACACATATCAAGAATCTTTACATTTTCAAAACGTTATCAACTTTAGCTAAAGATTGATCATGCGGACATATAAAAACGTCCATTATTATTTCATTTATTCTGAATCAGAGGAGTCTAACATATTGATTACTAATCTGGGCTGAACGAACGATAGTCCATCTTTTTTCCAATAGTCATTTTCTTCTTTTAAGACATGATCTTCACATTTGCACCAAAAATCTTTGTCAATCTGTGATAGAGCAGCATATGTCAGTCCTTTTATATCGCATAGTTTAAAACTTGTATTCTCAGCTGCCACCTGCCCTTTAATTTTTGCCCAAACGAGTTCAATGGGGTTTAATTGTGGATGATAGGGGGCAGTCTCAAGCACGTATGACCATGCTGTTGAATGATTTTGTCTATTTGGAATACTTTGGTCTTTTGCGATTTCTTAACAAGTGACAGTAATTCAGGTTTCAAAAATCCCTCGTTAAATGGAATTCCTTCCTTTCTTAGCCAAATCTTTATAACATCTTTTGTACTGGTAGATGTAGGAATTTTGTCTTCTTCTGCCACAGCGTTGTGGTACGACGCGTTGTCCATTACCAGACAGGATGGTCTGTCTAGAATTGGAAGAAGAGTATTTTCAATCCACTCTCTAAATATATGGCCATTCATCTCGGTGTGATAGTCCCTGTTGTCAGTATAATTAGAGGTGAATATAAGTTCTGCATTTTTCACCAACCCTTCTTTTCGGCTGCCTGCATGTGCCATTATAATACGCTGTCCTTTTCCAGTGGGTACACATCTTTTAATACTTCCATCTGATAACTGCCATTCCTTTGCACTTGTGTGGTGAGAATTTATCCAAGATTCATCTAGAAATACAATATCATAACCTTGGTTACGCATTTCCCGTACTTCACGTAAATATTTACTCCTCATAGAAACTAAGTGCGGCTTCTCGCAGATGACATTTCTACCACTATCGTACTTTCTAAACGTAAAACCGATGCTTCTAACAGTTCTCCATAATGTTGTTTTCGACACAACAATGTCATTTTCTGCTCTCAGTCGAATTTTCAGTTTTCTTAAAGTCACAGTTTCTTTGGAATCGAACATTTTACAAATTGCTCTTCTAATCACTTCCTTGTCAAAACTATCTACTGCTTTCTTTCTTCCTAGCGTCCTAGTCTTGATTGAACTGGACACTCCGTTAGCTTTAAGCACTTGTTTGAAAAAGCGTTTGCTTATACCCAATGCGTGAATAGTTCTCTTTTCTGGCTTTGAGATGCTTCGATACAGTTTTCCACGCTTAGCCTCTATGCAAAAATATTTATACACCTTTATTGCCACTGATTGCAATGTAAGGAACTTTACTTTTATACCCATTGACTAACAGATCACAAATTTAACGAAATTACCCAATAATTAGGATACGCCGTTGCACATAAATCACAACAAAACGACAGGAAATGGGATGCACCGGATATAAAATTATAACTATGACGCGTTTTATGTGTTTTTTAGTGCTTAAAACAGGGAAATTGGCGCGCATTACGTTCAAGATGACAAGTCCGTGGGTGCTCACTCATATGAAGCGGTAATTCCTCCAAATATATGGTTTGACCAAAATGCCTTAAATTTGTATACTTCAAATAAAGAATATTTAAAACTATACGTTTGTTGGTGAGGAAATGAATGTACTTCTTGGGACCAAAAAATCACAAGACCATATGCAAAATTTCAGCATTATCAATCAATTGGTTGCAGAGATATGGAATTTTAAACACCTTCAAAATATTTTGAAACGACCTATACAAATGACAAGGTTAGGGGAACAGACGGATCTCCCGCTCATCGTTTCGGAGCAGGTTATGAGACTCTATTCTCTCTGTCTGTCTCTCTCTGTCGCTCTCTCTCTTTATATATCATCATCAAGTACCATGCGTGCTGGCGTAGGTAATCATGTCTCTCCACAACTTTCGATCTCGACAGTTATTTATCATTTCTGTTGTTGACCTTCTGCCAAGCCATTCTCTTAAGCTGTCTGGTATCTTTTCTCTTTGCTTCCCTCTATCTCTTCGTCCCTCAATTATGCCAGTTGTTACAATATATTCCAGCTGTTATCTTCTCATTACATGGCCAAAAAATGATGATTGTTTCTTCCTAATATTGGAAATTAGCCCTCTTTTGCTTTGACCTCCTTCAGAACTATATATATATATATATATATATCTTGGTTCGCTTATATTAAAAGAATAACATTGACAGGGATCGGTGAAATAGAAAAAAGTGTAAAAATGGAAAGGCAATATCAAAGGGCGATCAGCTCACAACAAGAAGAGCCACAAGTGATGAATGGAGGAAGTTGGTTGTACAGCGACCTCGTGCGTGATATGAATGAAGAAAGAAATTCACCTTAAACGTAATTATTAATACACACATATATATGTTCTCCAAGAAGCAGCTTCAATTTAATTTTCTTATTTGCTCTTATACAGAGACGTGTGTGCAATTTGTAAACAAATATTATTTTTTAAAACTAAGAACTAACGAAACATGTTTTGTTCAAATTGTTTTATTTTTTAAATATGTGTGTGTGGCCCTTTTCGTCTTGTCAGACGGTCTATAAAACGTTTCAAAACATATGCCCAACTTCAAAACGCTATTACTCTCTAACCGTTTGTTAAATACTTTTGAAATTTTCCAAATGTTATTAGAATGCAAAAGACCCTTTAAATGTATATTTAACAAATATCTTGCAGCTGCAGTTTTCTTAAAGCGGCGATATTTATTTGATGTTTGTCAAAATTGTAAATTGTGAAGACCTAAAGAATAGAAATTACCGTAGTTGCTGGTCTACGATTAATTTTCACTAGGTAAAGGCGTGGCCGTAATGGGGAAATAACTGGATAAAACAAAACACCAGGAGAATTATTGTCTGCTCAGTTCGAGGACGGACGATAATATCAAGGTATACCTGTATGTCCAATTTTCATAGTTGTGTGGTCCTGAAAAGGACCGTTTGTTGAAATAATTTAAGGTAATATAGGGGCCAACATTGTGGGGGCTATATACTTTCATTCTGAATCAGACGAGTATAAAAGATTAATAACTGTTTGGGGTTGAACATTCCACAAACCATCATTTTTCCAATATTCCTCTTCCTGTTTTAAGACGTGGTCTTCACATTTAGCCCAATAATCTTTGTCTATATTTAATAAAGCGAGATTAGCAAGAGTCTTTACATCGCATATTTTGAATGTTGTATTATCATCTGCCACTTGTCCTTTTAATTTTGCCCAAATTAGTTCTATTGGATTTAAATGAACATGGTAAGGTGGCAGCCTCAAACTTATATGACCGTGCTCTTGGATAATCTTATCTATTTGAAAAATCGTTGTCCTCTGTTTTTGCTTTACTAGAGATAGTAATTCAGGTTTTAAGTACATGTTATTAAATTGTATGTGCTCCTTTGTGAGCCATATCTTAATAGCATCTTTTGTACTGGATGACGTCGGGACTTTATCTTCAAGTGCAACAATGTTGTGGTACGCTGCATTGTCCATTATTAGACAAGATGGTCGATCTAGTGATGGGAGAACAGAATTTTCAATCCAATGTCTAAATATGTGACCATTCATCTCAGAGTGATAATCCTATGGATGTGTCTATGGATTTTCAAAGAAAAATGAGCTCTGCATTCTGTATTAGTCCATGTTGTCGACTACCTGCATGAGCAATTATCAAGCGCTGTCCTTTGCTGCTAGGTATTAATCTCTTAATCTTTCCATCTGATGACTGCCATTCCCTTTGGTTAGTGTGGTGAGCATTGATCCATGTTTCATCCAAGTACACAATATCATAACCTTGCTTGCGCACCTCTTTTACTTCACGTAAGTACTTGCTTCTCATGACTACTATATGTGGCTTCTCACAGATGATGTTTCGTCCATTGGAATACTTTCTGAATGTAAAGCCTGCAGCTCTCACATTCCTCCATAATGTAGACTTTGATATTTCAATACTGTTGTTCTTTTTCAGCGATACTTTTAATTTTCTTATTGTAACAGTTTCATTCATACCCAACATTTTGCGAATTTCACTTCTAATAAGTTCACTGTCGAAATTATCCAACATTTTTGCTCTTCCTTGTGATTTTGTATATTTGGAACATTGACGGTCACGTGCTTGAATCCAGCGATTAAATGACCGTTTAGATAAATCCAAAATGTGTCTTGTCCTATTCTCAGGGTTTTCTAAAGAATGAAATAATCTTCCTCGTTTAGCCTCTTTGCAAAAATAGTCATTCATTTTTATTGCGATGTTTTGTAAACTGCAGAATTTCATTTTAAGACTCATGATAAATGTTAGCGTTCCACGTCTACACCTATGAATGAGCGGAAATGGAACACACAATGCCTCGTGTTTTCTACAAGTGTCTAATTGTGTCAGATAACTCACGTTTAAAGCGTGAAAAATCGTAAATTTGACCGTGTATAGATTTGTAATCGCTATTTTTAACTTAAATACTGTAAACATTAAGTTTTGACTACATCAATGGGTCGTTATAAATTTATATAAATCAAATAAGCAATAATAATAGCCAAATGTTTGTTTTTAATGAAATTAATTCCCTGTTGGGTTCTAATCATTATAACTTTACATGCAAATTTTGAAAAAAATACAAAAAGCGGTTTAAAAGATATTGATTTTAAAAGTTGGGCACGACTTATGAAACAAGCTATAGTGGAGGCTATTGTGTATTTTTAAAATTGTTTTTGCCGAACAGCTTCTCTCGTGGCTAATTCTACAAATGTTTGACAAACACATGCGGTCACATAATGAACAGGTCAGGCTCACTGGTCCACAGGGTTTACCATCCTTTTTCTTCAGTCTTTTCTCTTCTAAGTTTTGTCTTAGCACACTCTCAAAAGTTGTTATACCGTTCCCTATACATG
This sequence comes from Megaustenia siamemsis, assembly GCA_032433765.1. NCBI lineage: Eukaryota > Metazoa > Mollusca > Gastropoda > Stylommatophora > Ariophantidae > Megaustenia > Megaustenia siamemsis. The sequence goes on along the minus strand of JAVIAB010000073.1, from coordinate 17,678,109 downwards.
CTCTCCATGATGTGCGATCACTTGTCAGATGTTGCCAGTCGTTTTCACAGATGGAGAAATCTTTCAGAGATGATTTGCAGATATCTCTATATCGTAGTTTAGGTCTGCCGATTTGTCTTTTTCCGTGTTTTAGCTCACCATATAGTATTTGCCTAAGAATGTGCTTTTCTTCCATTCGTTGAACATGCCCCAGCCATCTTAGCCTTCGACTACTGAGCATCGACATGATTGTTGGGGTCCTAGCACGTTGCAGGACAGTTAAGTTGGTTATTTTGTCCTGCCATTTGATGTGCATTATTTTGCGGAGACATCGCATGCGGAAGGCATTTAGTCTTTTTTCCTGGTTTGAGTATGTTGTCCAGGTTTCGGATCCATATAGTAGTGTGCTAAGCACACATGTTTGATATATTAGGAGTTTAGTCTTTCGAGTTAGTTTCGTGTTGTTCCATGCCCTTTTTGTGAGTTTGCCGAAGGTCGTGGCTGCCTTACCAATTCGACAGTTTATTTCTTCATTAAGAGAGATGGTTTGCGTAACTGTGGATCCAAGATATGTAAATTTCTGTACTGCATTTTTTAAATATATGATCCAGCGAAATACCTGAATCATTATGGCTTTACAAAAAAAAAAATTATTGATATAAACTAACATAACAACTTTTTTATCCTTATGATCTTTCATATGCAAGAACTCATTTGATCAATTATTTTTAAAAGGAGCTATTTTGTTGTGTTTTGATCCGTGTACATTTTTAATCATCTTCTAGCGCGTACCTGATGTCTCCCATGATAAGTTTTCGGAAGTCCAGCGCGGACTGTGAACAAGGTGCAGTTTCACGTCTCAGGCAGAAAGCGTCTTGAGTTACATACGAATTTAACAAAAAAGACAGTTTTTTAAAAAAATTGATTTTTACATTTATGAATATTTCCGCAATAATTTTCACTAAAACCTTGAAATTCTCTTATTTAACCCTTTTCCGGCCTCTAGATCAAATTGTCTGCACAAATCGCGTGTTCTGGGTCAATTTTCATGATTTTCTCCACATTTATATATTTAAAAAAAAATATCGATAAAAATGGTCATGCCAGAGTTAAATCCCTTTGTAAGAAATGTGTTCATTAAAAAAAAATCTTTACATCTTCCCCATGGGCGGATCTAGGGGGGGGGTCATGGGGGGGCATTGCCCCCCCCCCCCAAAAAAAAAAAAAAAAACGTACTTCTTAGTACATTCATTAATAAAGTGAGAGCAACGTTTGTTTACTTATTATTATTATTTTTAAAGAAGAAAAGAGGTAATATAAAAAAAAAATTCACAAATATATAGGTCTATTTATTCAATCTTTTGATATTGAAATCATGTCCACGGAAAAACAACTAAAAAAATACGATATTTTTTGTGTACGATTGTTCTTCTGTGAAGAAAATGTTAATTATTTATCGCTCTGGCGGTGCCAAAATTGCCGTGCTGATTTGATTTTATGACAGCACAAGGGACAAGGAGTAGATATGTTTAATGAGTTGTTTGCCGGTGTACATATATTTGTTATATATGCTGTAAAAAGGACTTCATTTAGTTGCGGACTACCTGTTTTATTTTAGTTGTTATTAATGTCTAAAGGTTTTTAATATATTTTAAAAATGAAACGAATTACAAATTTCTTTCAAAAAGTTTCAAAATCACACGAAACTGAAACTCGATCTGCTTTTATGCTTCCTGATTTTACACCTACATCTAGGGTCGATATTAGTCCTAGTGAAACGAAGGATAAAAAAATTACTATTACATCAACAACTACTAATACAGTTAACAGTGAGCCAGTTTCTGAAAGTGATCTCGTTTCCAACGCTAGTCTGCCTAATACTCGTACAATTACATTTATAAAAAGTGAAGCTGGTCCACTCAATAGTGATATTAATAATCAGTGTGAGACGGACTTGGGCAATTTAAATTATGGACCAGTGGCAGGACCCAGTATGGATATTAATAGTCAGTGTGAGATGGACTTGGGCGATTTAAATTCTGGACCAGTAAGGCCAGTCTTAAGATCTTACCCGCCTTCACTGTGTGGTAAAGTCAACCGTTCTTTTTCTAAAGCTTATTTTGAACAATATCACTGGCTAGAATATAGTAAACGAAAAGATGCAGCATTTTGTTACGTTTGTCGTGTATTTGACAAATCTTTTGCATGTGAAGAAACATTTACTAAATCTGGTTTTAGAAACTGGAAAAAATTAAAAGAAAAACTTGATAAACATGGAAAAAGTAAAAGTCATTTGTTATGCATGGAAAAATATGCAATGCATAAATATAGTAATGAAAAAGGAAGTGTCATGTCAATGATTTCAAAATCACATAAGACCGAAGTGGAAAAAAACAAAGAGTACATGGCGAAAGTTGTTGATGTTATTATACTTCTTGGAAGACAGGGCATTGCGTTCAGAGGACATGATGAAAAGAAAGAATCTAATAGTAGGGGTAATTTCTTAGAGTTCTGCGAGGTGTTTGCTAAGTATGATAGTACATTTAAACAAAATTTTACAAAAAACATTTCATTTTGTAGCAAAACTATTGTGAATGAAGTGATTGACATAACTTCAGCTCTTCTTTTTGAGAAAATAGTTAAAGAGGTTAAAAGATGCGAGTTTTTTGCAATTATGGCTGATGAGGCAAGATGTCAGAAACAGCAACAATTGTCTCTCTGCGTTCGGTATGTTGACGATGAACTCACTCCACATGAAAGATTCCTTGGTTTCTATGATTGCTCAAGCAAACGAACAGCAATAGATTTAGCTGATTTGATAATGACTGTTCTTCGGAAGTTTAGTATTGAAGGATTATCAGTAATAGCGCAAACTTATGATGGTGCCGCAGTAATGTCTGGTGATGTTGGAGGGCTGCAAGCTAAAATTAGAGAGTTTTATCCTGAAGCTGTTTACTTCCACTGTTATGCACATAAGGTTGCACTTATTGTAACAGACATTTGTAAAAACATAGAATCTTCAAGACTTTTATTCAATGCTTTGGAATCATTGTATGTACATTTTTCAAAACCGTCAAATCATGATGCTTTAAGAACGGTGTCAGGATTGTTACAGACAAAGCCTTTTGAAATAATTTCATTAAGTACAACTAGGTGGACATGCAGGTACCAGAATTGTAATCTGTTGATTAAACACTATGATAATGTAGTGGCAGCTTTAAAATTTGAAATTGACAGAAATGAAGACAAAGACTCCATAGAAGCCATTGGAATTTTGAAATCAATATCAACATTTAATTTCATTGTCAACCTGTTTGTTTTTCATGAAATCCTGTCTTATACCCACGTATTAAGTCTATGTATGCAGAATGCAAATGTCACTTTAGGACAGGCTGCAGAACTGATAACAAATACTATGCGGACAATAGTAGACAAGAGAACTGATGATGAATTTTCTAAGATTTGGAAGAATATTGAAGAATTTTCACTGAAACACGGCATATGCTTAGAAAGTCCTACTGTATGTAAGAAAAGAAAACATGAAGAAAGTGTGATGCTAAAAGACAGTTTTGTTCTCTCAACTGTTGGAAAACCCCTAGATGGCCCTGAAAGTGTGAGCAATAAAGAATACTGGAAGATGAAAGTATATTTTGAAGTTATTGATGTCTTTGCAGCAAGGTTAAAGGAAAGATTTAGTGAAGAATCCTTACAACTCGCATGTGCTGTTGATGGGCTGTTTTGTTTGGATTATGAAAAGGCAACTCCATTTGTAAAGAAATATGCTGAGTGTTTAGGACTGAATGTTACTATCCTGAAAGCAGAAATATCAATTGTCAAAACATTAATTAGGAGCAAAGAAGGGGAAGTTTCACAATTCAGCTTTAGCCACTTAAAAGAGGTAGTAAACAAGAACACTTACCCACATTTTCATAAAATTCTAAGGGCTGCTATAACCATACCAATAAGCTCATCAGCATGTGAAAGAAGTTTTTCTGCGATGAGCAGGATTAAGACTTGGCTGAGGTCATCAATGACACAAGATAGACTTCGTAATTTGGCGGTGCTTCACATAGAAAAAACATTGCTTAAAAACACCATCACGAGTGAAGAAGTTATGCAGAAATTTGCAGAAAAGCCTAGACGAATTAAACTGATGTAATTGGTGAGTACAGATTTTCTTTTTTTTTTGTGCCGTTTTAATTTTTATAAAATGCATATTTTATGCTGTATACTTATTCCCGTTATTATTAGAAAAGTCAAATTGCGTCAAAGGTCTAATGACGATTATACACAAGTGACTCACACCCTTATTGCTGATAGCGCGAAGATGTCTATGCAAACCTGAAACAAAACAGTAGGCCTATAGCAGTGCCCCCCCAAAATTTTAAGGCTAGATCCGCCTATGATCTTCCCATTACTGAGATCTGCCGGGGGACTTATGGGACCGGAGAATAAAGGTCGCTTGTACAGTGCAGTCGCGGCGAGGTGTTCGTGTTTGAGTTTTTATTTAACCCACGACATAAAAGATAATGTGCTAATACATGTTTTAGTTCTCACTTTATTTTGTTTAAATAGAAGAACTGGTCATCAAGTATTATTCTTGCGGTTGTTACATTTCTTAATTGTGCAAGCTTCTCTAACGTTGAGTTATGGAACATTATAAGTGAAATAGCAGTGGACAAAGAGATACAACGAAGATGATGGCGCTGACAGAACACACTGCAGAAGCCAGCAGAAAGTATTACACGATGTGCCTTTTTTTGGAATCCCCATGGGAGGAGACAAAGAGGAAGACCAAAATATTCTTGAAGAAGACAGGTGGAAGCAGAGATGAAAATAATTGAGAAGACATGGGATGATCTTAAAAGAATGGCAAGAAACAGAACAGCTTGGAAAGTGATTGTTAAAGACCTAGGCTCCACTGGTAGTTGAAAGTGTTTATTGAAGACCTATGCTCCACAGGTAGTTGAAAGTGTTTGTTGAAGACCTATGCTCCACAGGTAGTTGAAAGTGTTTGTTGAAGACCTATGCTCCACAGGTAGTTGAAAGTGTTTGTTACACACCTATGCTCCACAGGTAGTTGAAAGTGTTTGTTACAGACCTATGCTCCACAGGTAGTTGAAAGTGTTTGTTACAGACCGATGCTCCACAGGTAGTTGAAAGTGTTTGTTACACACCTATGCTCCACAGGTAGTTGAAAGTGTTTGTTACACACCTATGCTCCACAGGTGGTTGAAAGTGTTTGTTACACACCTATGCTCCACAGGTAGTTGAAAGTGTTTATTACACACCTATGCTCCACAGGTAGCTGAGAGTGTTTGTTACAGACCTATGCTCTACAGGTAGTTGAAAGTGTTTGTTACACACCTATGCTCCACAGGTAGTTGAATGTGTTTGTTACAGACCTATGCTCCACAGGTAGTTGAAAGTGTTTGTTACAGACCTATGCTCCACAGGTAGTTGAAAGTGTTTGTTACAGACCTATGCTCCACGGGTAGTTGAAAGTGTTTGTTACAGACCTATGCTCCACAGGTAGTTGAAAGTGTTTATTACACACCTATGCTCCACAGGTAGTTGAAAGTGTTTGTTACAGACCTATGCTCCACAGGTAGCTGAGAGTGTTTGTTACAGACCTATGCTCCACAGGTAGTTGAAAGTGTTTGTTACACACCTATGCTCCACAGGTAGTTGAAAGTGTTTGTTACAGACCTATGCTCCACAGGTAGTTGAAAGTGTTTGTTACAGACCTATGCTCCACAGGTAGTTGATAGTGTTTGTTACAGACCTATGCTCCACAGGTAGCTGAGAGTATTTGTTACAGACCTATGCTCCACAGGTAGTTGAAAGTGTTTGTTACACACCTATGCTCCACAGGTAGTTGATAGTGTTTGTTACAGACCTATGCTTCACAGGGAACTGAAAGGAAGACGAAGAATTGTGCCAGCCAGGGATCTATGACAACTTGATCAGCTGACATGTGTCCTTCTACGAAGGAACTTTTGTGTGTTCACTTTACTGGGTACGGATTATAGAATGAGGTGTTCTTTTCCACCTGTAGAATTTCTTTACAATCCACCCGCCCTACTCCACAATTCCTAATCACGCGCATCGTGTCACGTGTCGCAAACCCCTGTTAAAACAAATTACTTGGGCGCAGAATCTTGAATAAATACATTAACAGTTTTTTCCCCGTCTTCTGTTGGCCTTAACAAACATGTACCGTGAACCAACGATTAGTTTAGTTCCTCGAGGCGATGTTCTATTTTTGCAGCAACTTCGATTCAACATTTGTACAACCAAATCAACATTGTTGTTATCATAAGATAATGTTATCAGCATAAACAGTTGTTTGTTTACACCATCGATCTGAAATATTTCGATTCATCTTATTTTATGGTAATTATTTTTGACACATTAGTCGGATAACTGCTTATATCGTTTCTTTTAATTCCGCACTATCGGCACCACTGTTACTATGGAAACTACAGCCATAACTACCCTTCATACAGATGTTACTGTTATAATACGTATATTACTGCAATTATTATTGTCACAACTAAAAGCCTTGTAGAACAGACATTACTCCGCTTAAAACGACAGTTTGTAAATGTAAGTTAAAAAAAGTAAAGTACCCCCGTCACGCCAAGTGGCGGCGTATAGGGAATATGGTGTTAGTGACCATACATTTTACAGACCTTCGGCACATGATTTTTGGGGTAATGTGGTCGGTATTACGCCCGTGCTGCTTTACTTTCCCTGAAAAAAAATCAGGTACCCATTTAAGGCTGGGTGAACCCGGAAGCCGTCGGTTGGGATCGAACCCTACCCCTTGTCCTTTGTAGTCCAGTTCACTAACAACTGTGCTATCGCGGCTCCCAGTTTCTAAATGTAGGGCTTATTTATTACTTATCATCTATAAGACTATAGGAATGACATTCCCTTTTTTCAGTTTTGCACATTTCTTCGGCTGATAGTGAATGCCTCTCTGTATCTCCAATGAGCTATATATGTATACATCAATGATTTTTTTTTTTTAAGCTTCTATTTCAGAGCAATATCTGTACTATGTGTCTAGATTTATTTCCATTACTACTTCTGAATCAAGAATTGATGAGATATATTGAATCAGATCTTCCTCTGTCTGGTTATCCGCATTTTTAAATCTTATTTTGGTACTTCTAAAATATTTGTTTCCAATGTTTTGAGCAGTTTGACTACGGTTCCGTTATAAGATCTTCGCAAATCTTCCAATGCAGGTTCCTATTTCTTATATAGTCTCTCTTGCCAAACTGGATGAGCTTTTCCTTAGAAACCTACCTTTTGTTCTGCCATTATGTTGTTGACACTTGAAATTGTGACTTTCATTTAAGCTTTTCGAGATGAACAGGTGTTTTATACAGTCTTCAAAATGTCAAAGGCTCAATAACTGATGTTTTCTCCACTTTGAGAGAGAGAGAGAGAGAGAGAGAGAGAGAGAGAGAGGACTTATAAATAAAGGCATTAAGGTATGCACGAACAAAATGAGAATCAAACACAAATTCATATGCTCTGAAGTGGATACAGAATAAGTGAGCACTGGAGAAGAATATTTATTTTTGAAAATAATGAAATGGGCAGGAGAAAATATGAAGAAGGGAACAAGAAAAGAATTGGGATTGAAAACAATAGAGAAAGAACAACATGCAAAAGAGAGTGAAAAGAAAGAGGAAAGAGAAGAGGGCAGATTTTAACATATATAGGAAAATACAGAGGGAGAATGAAACGGAGAGAGATCCACAAAATGATCAAGATAAATAGAAAATAAATTTCTCAGGACTTGTGAACGTATTTACATTGGCGGGAGAATAATATGCACGAGAATCACACACCGAGAAGAAGACGAGGGTTAAGCCTGGTTAAACATTCAGGATGTATGACAATAGAAGGAAATAGTCGTTTTTCCTTCAATTAAGTGTTGCATTCAACAAGGCTTGTGGTGTTTGCTTTGGTCGTTGAGTGAGGCTGAGTTTATTGTCATTAACTCTTGATGTAAGGTTGAGCAGGATGAGTGTTTCTGCGTGTGTGGCAAGTGGTGGCTGTGTGTGGTAGGTGTTAGCTGTGTGTTGTAGGTGGTAGCTGTGTGTGGTAGGTGGCAGCTGTGTGTGGTTGGTGGTAGCTGTGTGTGGTAGGTGGTAGCTGTGTGTGGTAGGTGGCAGCTGTGTGTGGTAGGTGGCAGCTGTGTGTGGTAGGTGGTAGCTGTGTGTTGTAGGTGTTAGCTGTGTGTGGTAGGTGGCAGCTGTGTGTGATAGGTGGCAGCTGTGTGTGGTAGGTGGTAGCTGTGTGTGGTAGGTGTTAGCTGTGTGTGGTGTATGGATTGTTTTAATCGGCGAGTGAATGAGAGAATATTGTATTGATTTAGTGAGTGAATTGGTGTTTGATAATTTATTGATCGTGAGAGCTTATAATTGTGAGCAAATGGATCGTTCATTGGTCAGGTTGCTGAGACCGGAAATGGGCTAATAATTAAGTGAGTGAATAATCAACCGATTACTTCATTTACTGAATTACTGAGGAGCCGCGATAGCTCAGTGGTTAGTGAACTGGACTACCACGGACAAGGGGTAGGGTTCGATCCCAACCGACGGCTTCCGGATTCACCCAGCCTTAAATGGGTACCGAATTTTTTCTGGGAAAGTAAAGCAGCACGGGCGTAATACTGACCACATTACCCCAAAAATCATGTGCTGAAGGTCTGTAAAATATAGGGTCACTCACACCATATTTCCCTAAACGCCACTTGGTGTGACGGGGGTACTTTACTTCTTTTTTTTTTTAACTGAACTGGTTACTTAGTGATTGAGTAAACCAGGGATTGAGGGAAGAGTTTATCGATTGAGTGGACCGGTACGGAACGGTTTATCATTTGAATGAGACGATTACTAATTGGCCGGGCTATTTTGTGAATCACATGAAAAAAGGGTAATAACAAAATAGCTGTGCCACAGATTTAGTAAAAGAAACTTCTTCAGCGTTCGAGTCTTGTGATCATGCGAACTTAATTCTTTGTCCTGTTTGATGATAGAGGGGTAAGAATAAAATCATGACACACAATGCGCTGGTCGCATGGTCAGTACTCGTATAAAAAAAAAGTAAAGTACCCTCGTCACGCCAAGTGGCGTATAGGGAAATATGGTGTTAGTGACGCTATATTTTACAGACCTTCAGCACATGATTTTTGGGGTAATGTGGTTGGTATTACGCCCGTGCCACTTTACTTTCCCAGAAAAAAAATCAGGTACCCATTTTAAGACTGGGTGAACTCGGAAGCCGTTGGTTGGGATCGAACCCTACCCCTTGTCCTTTGTAGTCCAGTTCACTAACCACTGAGCTATCGCGGCTGCCGATGAGCTGGTCGAATGGTCAGTACTCGTATATGGAAGGGTAATAACAACATCATGACATACGATTAGCTGGTGGTATGATCAATACTCGTATATGGAAGGGTAACAACATCATGACACACGATGAGCGGATCGCATGGTCAATACTCGTATATGGAAGGGTAATAACAACATCATGACACACGATAAGCTGGTCGCATGGTCAGTACTCGTATATGGAAGGGTAATAACAACATCATGACACACGATAAGCTGGTCGCATGGTCAGTACTCGTATATGGAAGGGTAATAACAACATCATGACACACGATGAGCTGGTCGCATGGTCAGTACTTGTATATGGAAGGGTAATAACAACATCATGACAGATGATGAGCTATTGGTATGGTCAATACTCGCAAATGCGTGTGCGCCCTGATTATTTCCCTTAAACCTGCGCTGTGGCTGGCACACTCCTTCTTCGGCAGACTTGATTTAGGTTCGACGTAGGAGTTTTCCTTCTCTTAGGGTGGATGCCACCCAAGACTGTTAGGCCCACCCTGTCCATGGTTTCTGTCTGGGTGTTCTCCCATAGCCTTTCCTCCCCCCCCCCCTCCCTCCCCCAATGGTAATTGCTAGGCAGCACTGGTTCGTTTTCCTGAATGTCCTTCTCTGTGGATATAACTTTGGATGCTGCTCTTACTTGCATGGTCTGTCCCATCGTTGGACATATGTGTCAGTTTTTAGTTGGTGTAATAGTTCCACTTGTTGCCACAACCCCGTCCTGGCAGAAGAGGCTTTCCATCTGGTCTTTGGTTCATGAGGTCAGATCTGCAGTCCTGTTTCCATTATGAAACTGACAGTTCTCTCCAGATTGTGATGTCTGCCCCATAGTTTCTGTCTTAGTTCATCATTCTCTGGCCAGATTGTGATGGCTGCCCCATAGTTTCTGCTTTAGTTCATCATTCTCTGGCCAGATTGTGATGGCAGCCCCATAGTTTCTGTCTTAGTTCATCATTCTCTGGCCAGATTGTGATGGCTGCCCCATAGTTTCTGTCTTAGTTCATCATTCTCTGGCCAGATTGTGAAGGCTGCCCCATAGTTTCTGCCTTAGTTCATCATTCTCTGGCCAGGTTGTGATGGCTGCCCCATAGTTTCTGCCTTAGTTCATCATTCTCTGGCCAGATTGTGATGGCAGCCCCATAGTTTCTGCCTTAGTTCATCATTCTGTGGCCAGATTGTGATGGCTGCCCCATAGTTTCTGCCTTAGTTCATCATTCTGTGGCCAGATTGTGATGGCTGCCCCATAGTATCTGCCTTAGTTCATCATTCTCTGGCCATATTGTGATGGCTGCCCTATAGTTTCTGTCTTAGTTCATCATTCTCTGGCCAGATTGTGATGGCTGCCCCATAGTTTCTGCCTTAGTTCATCATTCTCTGGCCAGGTTGTGATGGCTGCCCCATAGTTTCTGCCTTAGTTCATCATTCTCTGGCCAGGTTGTGATGGCAGCCCCATAGTTTCTGCTTTATTTCATCATTCTCTGGCCAGGTTGTGATCGCTGCCCCATAGTTTCTGTCTTAGTTCATCATTCTCTGGCCAGGTTGTGATGGCTGCCCCATAGTTTCTACTTTAGTTCATCATTCTCTGGCCAGGTTGTGATCGCTGCCCCATAGTTTCTGCTTTAGTTCATCATTCTCTGGCCAGATTGTGATCGCTGCTCCATAGTTTCTGTCTTAGTTCATCATTCTCTGGCCAGGTTGTGATGGCTGCCCCATAGATTCTGCCTTAGTTCATCATTCTCTGGCCAGGTTGTGATGACTGCCCCATAGTTTCTGCCTTAGTTCATCATTCTCTGGCCAGATTGTGATGGCTGCCCCATAGTTTCTGCTTTAGTTCATCATTCTCTGGCCAGATTGTGATGGCTGCCCCATAGTTTCTGCCTTAGTTCATCATTCTCTGGCCAGATTGTGATGGCTGCCCCATAGTTTCTGCCTTAGTTCATCATTTTCTGGCCAGATTGTGATGGCTGCCCCATAGTTTCTGCCTTAGTTCATCATTCTCTGGCCAGGTTGTGATGGCTGTCCCATAGTTTCTTCCTTAGTTCATCATTCTCTGGCCAGATTGTGATGGCTGCCCCATAGTTTCTGCCTTAGTTCATCATTCTCTGGCCAGATTGTGATGGCTGCCTCATAGTTTCTGCTTTAGTTCATCATTCTCTGGCCAGATTGTGATGGCTGCCCCATAGTTTCTGCTTTAGTTCATCATTCTCTGGCCAGATTGTGATGGCTGCCCCATAGTTTCTGCCTTAGTTCATCATTCTCTGGCCAGATTGTGATGCTTGCCCCATAGTTTCTGCCTTAGTTCATCATTCTCTGGCCAGCTTGTGATGGCTGCCCCATAGTTTCTGCCTTAGTTCATCATTCTCTGGCCAGGTTGTGATGGCTGCCCCATAGTTTCTGCCTTAGTTCATCATTCTCTGGCCAGATTGTGATGGCTGCCCAATAGTTTCTGCCTTAGTTCTTCATTCTCTGGCCAGATTGTGATGGCTGCCCCATAGTGTCTGCCTTAGTTCATCATTCTCTGGCCAGATTGTGATGGCTGCCCCATAGTTTCTGGTTTAGTTCATCATTCTCTGGCCAGATTGTGATGGCTGCCCCATAGTTTCTGTCTTAGTTCATCATTCTCTGGCCAGATTGTGATGGCTGCCCCATAGTTTATGTCTTATTTCATCATTCTCTGGCCAGATTGTGATGGCTGCCCCATAGTTTCTGTCTTAGTTCATCACTCTCTGGCCAGGTTGTGATGGCAGCCACATAGTTTATGCTTTAGTTCATCATTCTCTGGCCAGATTGTGATGGCTGCCCCATAGTTTATGCTTTAGTTCATCATTCTCTGGCCAGATTGTGATGGCTGCCCCATAGTTTCTGTCTTAGTTCATCATTCTCTGGCCAGATTGTGATGGCTGCCCCATAGTTTCTGCCTTAGTTCATCATTCTCTGGCCAGGTTGTGATGGCTGCCCCATAGTTTCTGTCTTAGTTCAACATTCTCTGGCCAGATTGTGATGGCTGCCCCATAGTTTCTGCTTTAGTTCATCATTCTCTGGCCAGATTGTGATGGCTGCCCCATAGTTTATGCTTTAGTTCATCATTCTCTGGCCAGATTGTGATGGCTGCCCCATAGTTTCTGCTTTAGTTCATCATTCTCTGGCCAGATTGTGATGGCTGCCCCATAGTTTCTGCTTTAGTTCATCATTCTCTGGCCAGATTGTGATGGCTGCCCCAAAGTTTCTGTCTTAGTTCATCATTCTCTGGCCAGATTGTGATGGCTGCCCCATAGTTTCTGCCTAAGTTCATCATTCTCTGGCCAGATTGTGATGGCTGCCCCATAGTTTCTGCCTTAGTTCATCATTCTCTGGCCAGATTGTGATGGCTGCCCCATAGTTTCTGCCTTAGTTCATCATTCTCTGGCCAGATTGTGATGGCTGCCCCATAGTTTCTGCCTTAATTCATCATTCTCTGGCCAGATTGTGATGGCTGCCCCATAGTTTCTGCCTTAGTTCATCATTCTCTGGCCAGATTGTGAAGGCTGCCCCATAGTTTCTGCCTTAGTTAATCATTCTCTGGCCAGATTGTGATGGCTGCCCCATAGTTTCTGCCTTAGTTCATCATTCTCTGGCCAGATTGTGATGGCTGCCCCATAGTTTCTGCCTTAGTTCATCATTCTCTAGCCAGATTGTGATGGCTGCCCCATAACTTCTGCCTTAGTTCATCATTCTCTGGCCAGGTTGTGATGGCTGCCCCATAACTTCTGCCTTAGTTCATCATTCTCTGGCCAGGTTGTGATGGCTGCCCCATAACTTCTGCCTTAGTTCATCATTCTCTGGCCAGGTTGTGATGGCTGCCCCATAATTTCTGCCTTAGTTCATCATTCTCTAGCCAGGTTGTGATGGCTGCCCTATAATTTCTGTCTTAGTTCATCATTCTCTGGCCAGGTTGTGATGGCTGCCCCATAATTTCTGTCTTAGTTCATCATTCTCTAGCCAGGTTGTGATGGCTGCCCCATAGTTTCTGCCTTAGTTCATCATTCTCTAGCCAGGTTGTGATGGCTGCCCTATAATTTCTGCCTTAGTTCATCATTCTCTAGCCAGGTTGTGATGGCTGCCCTATAATTTCTGTCTTAGTTCATCATTCTCTAGCCAGGTTTTGATGGCTGCCCCATAATTTCTGTCTTAGTTCATCATTCTCTGGCCAGGTTGTGATGGCTGCCCCATAATTTCTGTCTTAGTTCATCATTCTCTGGCCAGGTTGTGATGGCTGCCCTATAATTTCTGTCTTAGTTCATCATTCTCTAGCCAGGTTGTGCATCGTGGTTCCTTGTGAGCTGGACGCAGATCGAGGATATGTTCTTGGTCCTGAATACCAGTTCCACATGGGCATTAGCTTGTGTCGGACACTTTGAGAGGGTAGAGGTGACGTAGAAGTCTACAGTGATCTGTTCTCCGGCGGAAGATGATGGTCTGCTCGAATCACTATAATTGGTGTATGGAGTTGCTAATGTTCAGCCTTCTTTCCAACTTAGAGTGGAATTTGTTGCTTATGATGGTCTTGACTTGTCTGCAGGTTATATGGTAGCGGAACTGTTCCATTTTGCCGATATTTTGGATAGTGTATCTGCGTTCTCATTACTGCCTATTCCATAGTGGGAATTGTATGGCAGCTTAAGGATTACATTGTAGTCTTTTTGACAGTTCTGTAGGTTCCCTTCATATGTTTTTTAGTGTTTGGTCGCTTGTGCTATTTTGTAGGGCAGCTACAAGTGATATGCAATCTGTAAACAACAACAAAACATTCTGACTTCGTGAAGATCTCTTTGGCCTGGATTAGTGCAATTGATTCTGCTTTGTAAATTAAGTGAATTAATTATTTATTGGTTGATTTATTGAGATGAGGTCAATGATTGTTTTAGTGAGTGAGTAGGTACGATTTAATTATTATTTGAATGAGTGATAGGAAAGAGATTATTAGATGCTTGAGTGAGAAGAGAGGATGATTGATTGTTGTATGAGGAGAGAAGATGATTGATTGTTAGGTGAGTGAGGGAGATGATTGATTACCGGGTGGGTGAGAAAGATGATTGATTGTTGTGAGAGGAGAGAAGATGATTGATTGTTAGGTGAGAGAGGGAGATGATTGAATGTTAAGTGGGTGAGAAAGCGTATTAATTGTTGAATGATGAGGGGAGCTACATTCAAAGCTTTATCTGCGTGGAAGAACACCCAGAAAACAAACCACTACTGCCTAGCAATTCTATCTATCTATCTATTGTCATTTCGAGCCGAAGACGGCACATAGGGCAGAACTACAATCTCAAAAGCAGAAACCTTACATGCCAAAATGGCACATATTGCAGAGATCACTGCTTCTAAAGTCTATGGTTCTGTTTCCATAACAATACCTTTTACAATGACAGCTTGTCAAGCCATCGATCAACCCCCTTAGTCACCTCTTACGACATGCCTGGAAGGTCACAGTGCCACTATTCTTTACTTCCCACATAATGAGGCACCGGTAACACACGAAAGCCTAGCAATTACAATCATGAAAAGGAAAGGCTATGGAGAACAACCAGACAGAAACCACAGGCAGGGTGGATCCAACATTCCTGGTCAACATCCATCGGAAGGAAACTTCTAGACCAAGCTAATACACAGCCTACCCGCCAAGCACGAACTGTGTCAGCCACAGCGCAGGGTTAAGAGAAAAATCAGGACGGGCACGCACAGAAGAGTACCAACCAAACGATCATTTCATCGCGTGTCATGATGTTACTCTTGCATCGTGAGACAGGACAAAGAGTCATGTTCGCATGATCACAAGACTTGAACGCTGAAGAGGGGAAGCTGAGTGAGTAGAGAAGATGTTTGCTTGTTGCGTGAGTGATGAAAATGATTGATTGGTCAGTGAGTAAAAGATGATTGATTGTTTTGTAAGGAGAGAAAATGATTGATTGTTTGGTGAGTGAGTGTGTAAAGGATGATTGATTGTTGAATGACGAGAGAAGATGATTGACTGTTGGGTGATTGAGCAAGGTGATTGATTGTTGTGTGAGTGAGAAGACGATTGATTGTCGGGTGAATGAGGGAAGTTGATTGATTGATCTTTGAGTGAATACGTTCAATTTGATTAATTGATGAGGGGAGTGAGGGAAATTTGATTGATTTGTTAAATGGATGAGTGAGTGTGTATTTGAGTAAGGAGGAAAGATTAATAGTTGTTTGTTGAGTGAGTGTGTGATTGAGATATGAAGGACAATTATTGGTTGTATGTTAAGTGAGTGTGTGATTGAGATATGAAGGACAATTATTGGTTGTATGTTGAGTGAGTGTGTGATTGAGATATGAAGGACAATTATTGGTTATATGTTGAGTGAGTGTGTGATTGAGATATGAAGGACAATTATTGGTTGTATGTTGAGTGAGTGTGTGATTGAGATATGAAGGACAATTATTGGTTGTATGTTGAATGAGTGAAGGAAGGATAATTGATTGAGTGATTGAGTGAGATGATTGAGTGAGGGGATCAATTATGTGTTATTAATTAATTGAATGGCGTCGGGATGGGTAATATATTGATTAAATCAGTCAACGAATTGTCTGCTCATTAAATTAAATATCAATATACGGAAAGGGTGTGAGAGCGATGGAAGGAATGAATTATTAATTGAGTGGATGAGAACAGGAAAAGTTTGTTGATTCAGCAGAGATGTGAAATAGTTTATTTAATTACTGGACAAATGCGTTCATGATTTCTTGAGTTCACTTGGATACCCCTTGTTGACATTTGAGTGAGTATTTTGGTGATTTGTTGAGGTACTGAGGGAATTCTCTATTGATTAATCAAGTAAATGATGGCGGAAATACCTATTGATTAATCATCTGAATGATAGTGCTCAATATATATATATGACCCCAAACTCGAGCAGTATTAATTTTCAAAATTTCATATGCACATTCATTATATGCATGTCTTTTATGAATAATTGTAGGCATGAAACGGTGTATATACATAACATCATGATTTCTTTGTCTGGTTCAATATATTTCTGTGGGAGAGAAACTGATTCGATATTCATAGAAATGTCCCGGAACATATTCCTGGAAAGAATTATAGCTGGTTCCTTGAAACTATCAGATGAAAAAAATTATAAGAAATCACGGGTGAACGGAATGAGACCATGAATAAATAAACCAACGCCACGGCTTTTCTCCTATTTCAGGGAAGGGTGGTATGAGAGGTTGCTATGGAGCTGAAAGATGAAGGTCGCATTGCCAGTGCAGTTGTCAGGAAGTGTTAGTTGTTTTTTTTTCATTAAAAAAAATTGACGGTGCGGGTGGGGAGAGGGGGGGGGGGAGTGGTAGATGTTTCTTACCCCGGGGGTGGGGAACCATTTAAAGGAAAGACAATTTAAAGTCTTAAATAATAAGGCCCTTTTGTTACTTCCTATAATTGTAACATTTATCATGCTCATTATTGTTATAATTCTCATAATCTTACAACCATATATATTATTGCTCTATAGCAAGTAATATAAATTATTTGATTTTCATAATTTTCCGCCGGGGGTGGCATTATTCCTCATTTCCCCCTCCTCCGTCTAAGCGCCGAAAGAAAGCCTGGACGGTGTAGGGATAGAGTTTGTATTTCAACATGATATCAACCCCTACTTAACGTTTTAAGAGTATGTGGCTGATTTCTACTCGCCTTTACCTGACTCGGAGAACAGTATGTGTTTATGTACTCAACTCTCACATATAAGAAATAAATTGATCCAATATAATGAGTAATGAGTAAGCAACAAAACTAGCGATAACCAGAAAGCTACACATGCCTCTTCTCTGTAATAACTCAGTCCAAGCAAAGTAGGTGGACACAAATGAAAGCAGAATTATGTACAACCATGAGATACAATATTATTTGTATGCCACACAGTAGATTTAATGAGTTCCGTCTCCGCATGGATGGTTGGCTACCATGGATCACTATATCGCTTTGATGGTGCAGATTGTCATTGGCTGACTTGTCCATCTTTTGATGTTACTCGTCCATGTTAGTCTTGGTCTGCCTCTAGCTCTTTTACCTGGCTTTTTCCCTTCCAAGATTACTTTTAGTAGGCTGCTGTAACTTGTAACATGCTCACAAAATCTCATTTGTTTTGTTTTAATTGTGGTTAGCAATTCTCTTTTCATTTTCAGTTAGTTTAAGACTTCATCGTTTGTTTTCTTTTCTTTCCACCAAATTTTTCCTATTATACCCAAAATCCACATTTCAAAGGCTTAAACTCTGTTTTCTTGTCTAATCGCCATGTTTCTGCACCATACAGGAATATTCAGAACTTATAACATTTTGCTATTCTTAGTTTAAGCCCTGGTGTTATTTGTTTTGATGTTAGTAAATTTTTCATGGCATTAAAATTACCTTCTGCCATTCCTTTTCTTGTGTTTATTGATTATATATTTATTATATGTATGTATATATATGTATATGTATGTATATATGTATGTATATATGTATATATGTATATATATATATATTGTACATTATCTAATAATATGTTATAATAGTTTTAATAATAATCTTTTCTTTTTTTCTATTTGTACCCCAGTCACGCCAAGTGGCGTATAGGGAAATATGGTGTTAGTGACCCTATATTTTACAGACCTTCAGCACATGATTTTTGGGGTAATGTGGTCGGTATTACGCCCGTGCTGCTTCCATCATCAAGTACCGGGCCTACTGGGATAGGTGATCATGTCTCTCCACAACTTTCGATCTCGGCAGCTATTTATCATTTATGTTGTTGACCTTCTGCCAAGCCATTCTCTTAAGCTGCCTCTTAGTTTTTCTCTTTGCTTCCCTCTGTCTCTTCGTCCCTCAATTTTTCCTGTTGTTACAGTATATTCCAGCTGTTCTCTTCTCATTACATGGCCAAAAAATGATGATTGTCTCTTCCTTATATGATTCATGATTGTACAAAGAAATTACGACGGTGGTTTTATGTTGCCTTCCGTCGATTTGTTTACTGTTGACCCCGCTAGCCTTTGACTAAAAAGTCTCACCCACAAACAGTGGGGTTGTTTTATTTCGGGGTACCCTCCCTTAGCCTTTTACTCTCCCGAGCTTACCTGCAAGGCTGCAGGGCAGCCACAGGTTTTACTGTTTACTGCATATAGCAGCAGGTAAAATTACCTGACCTGACAGTCGTGACGTGCTGCTTTACTTTCCCAGAAAAAAATCCGGTACCCATTTAAGGCTAGGTGAACCCGGAAGCCGTCAGTTGAGATCGAACCCTACCCCTTGCCCTTTGTAGTCCAGTTCACTAACCACTGAGCTATCGCGGCTTCCTTTTAATAATAATAATATACAATATTTATTTATACCACACATATGTCTCAAATATTATCGTTTCATATTAAAAGTTGTAAAACATGTTATTTGTGACTAAAGTGCATGGGACAGTTGTAATGATTGCGTGATTCTTCAAACTTCAGAGATTGTGTACTTGTTTCTCAACAAACTTGCTGCAGCTAATTCAACTCACTGGGTTTTGTGTTCCCTGCAAAACTTCACTCTCATCAAAAACCGTCTGAATGAATTTGTCTCTTAGCCAGATCTCCAATTCATTATGTTAGAAAAGGTCAAAGTCTATTTGATGTCTTGATACCACCATCTTCTTTGTCTACTCCTTTTTTGTCTTCCGGGAATCATTTTTCTTTCCAGCCCGCTGTGTTTTTTTGTCGTGTCCAACGTATTTTAATTTCCTCTGTAGGATGTTGTTTATAAACCAATACTTTTTTATGTTTAATTCTTCTAATATTTCTTCATCGCTATTTTTCATTATCCAAGGTACTCTACAAATGTTTATGTAGCATTTCGTTTTAAAGAACACATTTTCTTCATTGCTGTTTGCGAGATTGTCCATGATTCACAACCGTATCTTGCTATCAGGTTGATAAATATCCCTGTAATTTTAATTTTAACACACACATACACATACTAGGTTCACATGTCACAAAAACGGGAAGGAAGAAGTGAGTGCAAAATAATCCAGCCCTGCAAGGAACAATAGGGAGAACAATCCATGCATAATGATGACGTCATAAGCCCCGGACTTCCGGCTAAGCTACTTCATGTTGGAGCTTTCAGTTTGAAATCAAAATCCGTCGCGGAAATCTCGGATTAATGTCCTCTATAATTAAAGCCACCAAGGAAGAGTGGGAATTATTGTTAGACTACGAACAAATCCGATAGATGTCGCTAGGGAAACTGAGAGCAGTAACAGCTAAAAACATTCATTTCTAAATCACTTTTACATCACTTTCACCTTGTATGTTGCCTTTCAGCGTCAAGGAAATAATGGAGTATTCGGATCTATGCTTTGTCGTGCGCTGTGTTGTGGTTTGCAGTCTAACTGTTATATTTGCGCCTTTCGGCCCAACACATCCGACTTCAGCACAACATTTTTGAGTACCGGGTTGTCTTCCCTCTTCGATCCCTGCACGCTTGGCCAGACTAGGCAGGTTGGTCTGTTACTGGAGGCACCACGGAGAGGTGGAGTAGGGTCTGGATGGTTTTGGTTCACCAATCCTGGCGCAAGCCATCAGCTGTGAGTCGCTGACAACTTCCAGCTCTGGTGCTGGGAGGCGAGCCATTTATTATGTCAGCGGTAGCCCAGACCCCAAAATAAGTATACGCCACTGATATATATATATATAAATAAGTATGTCAAAAGTAATTTTAATGCCATGAAAAATATACTAACAACAAAACAAATATCAGCAGGGCTGAAACTAAGAATGGCAAAATGTTATATCTTCTCAATATTCCTGTATGGTGCAGAAACATGGACACTAGACAAGAAAACAGAACAGAAAATTGAAGCCTTTGAAATGTGGATTTATAGAAGAATAGGTAGAATTGGATGGAAACAAAAGATAACAAACGATAAAGTTTTAAAACAACTGAAAATAAAAAGAGAACTACTAAATACAATTAAGACAAGACAAATTAAATTTTTGGGGCATGTTAAAAGACACAACAGCCTACTAAAAGTAATATTGGAAGGAAAAATACAAGGTAAAAGAGGCAGAGGCAGACCAAGACTAACATGGACGAGTAACATCAAAAGATGGACAAGTCAATTTATTACAGCCTGCACCATCAAAGCAAGAAACAGAGTGGAATGGCGATCCATGGTAGCCAACCTTCGTTGCGGAGAAGGCACTCGATGATGATGATGATCATAGATATACCATCCATCCATCCATCCATCCATCCATCCATCCATCCATCCATCCATCCATCTATCTATCTATCTATCTATCTATCTATCTATCTATCTATCTATCTATCTATCTATCTATCTATCTATCTATCTATCTATCTATCTATCTGTCTGTCTGTCTGTCTGTCTGTCTGTCTGTCTGTCTGTCTGTCTGTCTGTCTGTCTGTCTGCCTGCCTGCCTGCCTGCCTGCCTGCCTGCCTGCCTGTCTGTCTGTCTGCCTGCCTGCCTGCCTGCCTGCCTGCCTGCCTGCCTGCCCGTCTGCCTGTCTGCCTGCCTGCCTGCCTGCCTGCCTGTCTGTCTGTCTGTCTGTCTGTCTGTCTGTCTATCTATCTATCTATTGACCTACGTGTCCAAAACATGATGATTGTTTCTTCCTAATATTAGAAATTAACTCTCCTTTTGCTTTGGCCCCTTTCAAAACATTTTCATTACTCTTCTTAACTGTCCATGGTATTCTCACCATTCTCTGTAAAATCACATTCCTACAGACTCCAGTGATTTTCTTGTTTGTTGTCCTATTGTTCATGATTCACATCCATATGTTAAGACTGGCTATACATACCATTTAAAAACTATTTTTCTTGTTTCTGCTGTCAAAATAAGCTTGCACAGTACTCCCTCATTTTTGTATGGGAAAGCTGCTTTTGTCTGAGCCATTCTGCATCTCACCTCTGCTGTACACCTACCATATGAGGTTAACATTGTTCCCATATACAGTAAAGTCTCGATTATCCGGAATGCTCGGGGAAGAACCCATTCTGGATAATTGAATTTTTCTGGATAATCGAGAGTAAGAAAACCAAACTCAAAATTTATGAAAAAACATGATTGAAAAAATTGCAATGCTCAGAAATATTTAAATTCGTGTGACATTCACCAGCTTTCTCTATCAACATGGGTCCTGATATTGGCATTCCTTTTCTTCTTCTTTCTAAAAACCACACATAAAGGACGTCGTCGAGTTTTTCAAATTTTGGCCGTTTCATACTTCGTCTCTGGTGTATATTGTTGCTGCTTTCAGACTCCGACGCAAACTTAAACAACTCATCTTTTTGATTTCGTATGTCATATAATGTTGAAGAGGCTATGCCAAATTCAGTCATCAAAACGTTGCGATTAACGCCTTTTTCAAGTCTACTAGCGATTTCAATCTTCTGGTTCAGTGTCAATACAGTTCGCTTGCGTTTACCTTTGCGGGAAATTGAGGTGTGGTTTGCACTCGCAGAGGCCATTATTTAACACAAAAATGTATTCCGTTAAAAAGTATGCACACATGCGTTTATAGCATATCATGTATAATTTATACTGATGGAACGAATTTTAGCTTGCACAAATGTCTGAGACAAACTAACGTCAAACTCTGTATCTTACTCTTTTTGAATTTCCAGTCGGTAATTTTTGAACCCCTCCCCCTTTCTTCTCACCATCTCTATGTCACTGCACGCCGGCTGCTCAACCTTTGATTTATAATCATCAAAGTTATGGGCTCTTCAATTTTCACAAACAATACGTCTGCTTCTAATGTTCGGTCAGACTGTCAAACGCCATATTTTTGACAAATTCATGACCAACTTTAGATCTAAAGCAGGCTATGAGAAAATTAAGCAAATTTGTAAAATCATGTAGATAAGTGTTTTTGGCACGACTAAGATTTCCCGACAAAAACATTTAGTCGGGGGAAAAAGTGAAGATATAGACTGTCTGTCGCTTTTACTTGGAATATTTGGAGACACAATGTCTGGATTGAATAAAATATGTTCGCTCCTATTTGAAGTATATTACTGTAAATACACTATTGTAAACGCAATATTGTGTAATGATAGAACCTGTAGAAGTAAGCGCAGCGCACAAACCGTGTTGTAGCGTTTTCGATTTCCGGATAAAGGCATTTAATTTAACTGAACAAAACATGATTCAAGCTTTCTCCCTATAATAATTAAAAAAAAAAAAGTCCGTTAAATTGAGAATTCCGGATTATTGAGTACCGCATAATCGAGACTTTACTGTATTTAAATTCTTTTACCTGTTTTAATATTGTTCCACTTGTCTTTTTGTGCATTGCGGTGATGTATGTTTCTTTGTTGCTACCATTACTTCAGTCATTTAGCTATTAAGGCTGTGTGCTTTATTGTTTCTTTCCTTAAAGTGAATATAACACACATTTAGAAGAACTGACTTATAGACATCCTTGTACAGAGAAAGCTAAAATACTATAACTACGTCAACAGACACAGCGGGCTGACTTTAATGAAAGGCGTGGTTTCTGAGAAACCAGGAGCAGACCAAGATGAAGGTAGTTTCAAGAAATAAAGGAGACCTTGAACATATCAAAAGAAGAAGTAAAAGATCTGGCTCTAAGAGACAGAGATTCATTCTTTCAGTAGGGCTGTGGTAAATGTAACGTTCTGCAAAGGACATGCGACCTGATGATTACTGAAGAGAGAGAGAGAGAGAGAGAGAGAGAGAGAGAGAGAGTCAGTTGTAGCGGAAGAGCAGTGAATACAATTTTACTTAATTCACTCCATTTAGTTTAAACGCGAAAACTAATTGACTACCCAACAAACTAATTGATTAACTAACTTATTGACTAATTAACAAACTAATATACTAATTAACGAACTATTTGATTAACTAACAAACTAATTGCCTACCCAACAAACTAATTGACTAATTAACAAACTATTTGATTAACTAACAAACTAATTGCCTAACTAACAAACACATTTACTAACAAACTAATTGACTAATTAACAAGCTAATTGACTAACTAAGAAACTAATTAGTTAGTCTAACTAACTAAACTAATGAACCCACAAATTAACTAATCGTCGTCAGCCTTGTCAAAATCCATTCAAACTACGAATGGGAACAAAATGGGTGTACTATGATGGTGTAAATTTCTGTATCTAAAGATAGTTTGTCGTTGATGATGATGATGAATCCCAAATAATTATACTGCCGCACGACATCGGCACAATAGGACAACAGACAAGAAAATCACTGGAGTCGGTAGAAATGTGATTTTGCAGAAGAATGTTGAGAATACCATGAACAGCTAAGAAGAGTAATGAAAACTTTCTGAAAGAGGCCAAAGCAAAAGGAGAGTTAATTTCCAATATTAGGAAGAAACAATCATCATTTTTTTGGCCATGTAATGAGAAGGAAACAGCTGGAATATATTTTGACAACTGGCAACGTTGAAGGACGAAGATATGGAAGGAAGCAAAGAGGAAAGATAGCAGATAGCTTAAGAGAATGGTTTGGCAGAAGGTCTACAACAGAAATGATGAATAACTGTCGAGATCGAAAGTTGTGGAGAGACATGCTCATTACGCCAGTAGGCATGGCACTTGATGATGATAAGTCGAAAAATATTGGCGCTCACTGAGGTCTCTTGCTACTATGACAGGAATGTTCAACTTAGTGCCCAGGTCGAGATTTCGTCTTGAGAGTGGCTGAATTCGCAAACTTGTACGCATTTATTTTCGTGCACTAACCTTTCTGGATCGCAGGTTAATGATAGTTCACTGATGGTACCCAAATGACTTCGTTCCCCAAGTTACGAGAAATATTTTTTTTAATAAGATTGAGAGAATCCACGAAATGTCTTGAGCACAAGCAGAACTTTAATGAAAACCTGTGGTTTTCGTGTTCAACAATTGGCTGTTGAATAACGGCTGGAAAGATGGAGACTGTTGGTAACGATTGGATTTTTACTATTTCTTATATTTTTAATCTTTTGCTGCAAAAAAAAAAAAATAATAAATAAATAAATAAATAAAAAAAAACTGCGTGCTCTCGTCAGCAACTTCCGACAAGGTTGTTTTTATGCATCTTTTAGCCCGTCACAATCAATTTCAGTGAACTGTTTGATTTGGTTAAGTCAGCTCTTCACAACATGTGTGTTGTCCAAATTGCTAGCAGAGTGGGCAATTATTAACACGATCCTACACTCCAAACCACTTCAAGTTGAATGTTTTTGCAAACCACTTAATTCAAGTTGAATGTTTTCCCAAACCACTTAATTCAAGTTGAATGTATTCCCAAACTACTTAATTCAAGTTGAATGTATTCCCAAACCCCTTAATTGAAGTTGAATATATTCCCAAACCACTTAATTCAAGTTGAATGTGTTCTCAAACCACTTAATTGAAGTTGAATGTATTCCTAAACCACTTAATTCAAGTTGAATGTTTTCCCAAACCACTTAATTCAAGTTGAATGTATTCCCAAACCACTTAATTCAAGCTGAATGTATTCCCAAACCACTTAATTCAAGTTGAATGTATTCCCAAACCACTTAATTCAAGTCGAATGTGTTCTCAAACCAATTAATTCAAGTTGAATGTGTTCCCAAACCACTTAATTCAAGTTGAATGTATTCTCAAACCACTTAATTGAAGTTGAATGTATTCCCAAACCACTTAATTCAAGTTGAATGTATTCCCAAACCACTTAATTCAAGTTGAATGTGTTCTCAAACCAATTAATTCAAGTTGAAAGTGTTCTCAAACCACTTAATTCAAGTTGAATGTATTCCCAAACCATTTAATTCAAGTTGAATGTATTCCCAAACCACTTAATTCAAGTTGAAAGTGTTCTCAAACCACTTAATTCAAGTTGAAAGTGTTCTCAAACCACTTAATTCAAGTTGAAAGTGTTCTCAAACCACTTAATTCAAGTTGAATGTGTTCTTAAACCACTTAATTCAAGTTGAATGTGTTCTCAAACCACTTAATTCAAGTTGAATGTGTTCTCAAACCATTATCCATAAGCAACGATGGGAACAATTATTTTAGTGAACAATAACCTCTCACTTCTGTAACAGTGGCTATGATTTTCCTCATAAATTCTATATGCTAATGTTTATGTTATAAACAGAAGATAGTCTCCAATACATTCATTATTTGTTGTTAATCTATCAAGAAACGGGTATACGAAAGCATCACATCGAACCCTCTTGACATGAATAGCCAATCAATAAACAAGTGAGAAATACTAAAAAAAAATGGAGAAAAAAGTAGTATAGTGACAGCTTTACGTGGTAATGGACAAAACAAAAGTCGACGTTTCGGCCAAGAATGTCTTCAGCTGGAACAACAAATAACAACACACACAAAATATATATAAGGATATGTAAACAAATCTAACTACATGGCGATAATATGCTAGATACTCAAGAAAGGAAATAAAAAGAAAGGGTCACTTTCCTGTGTTCCAGAGCGTGGTCAGCCTCCGAATGGACTAAAATGAGAAGGCGGGATGACCAACTATATATCTCACTGACCAGGCAGTCAAGCGAGAAGACGGAACGGAAGGGTTAAAAAAATATGGGGAGTTGGGTACAGGATATGTATAAACTGTGCATATCTAACTCTGTGTGTGCACCCCGGACCGATGTGTAAAAAGAAACATGTGTATATAACAATACATGCTTACAAGCATAAATCCACATATATTGCCACAGAGCCCACAAAAGAAAACCCAAAGGTGCTCAAATGTGCCACTACATATGCAGACAAATATATGTATAGGTTCGGTAGTGCATGGGGGTAAGAAATGTGTAGTGGGTGTACTATGTGTATGAGAGCGATATGTTCATACCTTGGGGGGGACAGCGAACCCAACTGGGAAATAATAAGGCGATTCTCAAGGGTGAACCGGCTGCGATTGCTGGAGTGACACGAGACAATGCCAGTGACCTGCATGTCAGGTTTACCATCATGGCCAGGGGAGTTTAAATGGACAGACACCGGGCTGCTAGTCTTTTGCTCAACATCACGGAGATGCTCACAAAATCTGTCATTCGAGCGTCGACCACTCTCGTCCGCATACGTCATCTGGCATTGCTTACATGTTACGGCGTAGACGATATTCCGTGACACAAGTAAACTCTTCCTTGATGTCGAATCGCTTAATTAGGGAACAAAAGCGAATCGGTACAGAGCACGTAGTCACAAGTTCTGCAAACTCGACGTCCACAACGAACAGTACCAAGGTGTTTGTGGTTTGAGCAGCGGAGGCGGCGCGTGACAAGAATGTCTCTCAGACTCTTGTCGTGTTTGAAGGCTATCTTAAGGAGGATCACTGAAAAGTAGTCAGGTAGTGGGATCTGAGTGGAGAATGGAGCGATACCGGTTAAGGATCCTCACCGCAGCCAAGTTGTGGGGGTGATATGTGAGGTGAATATGGTCCTATCAGAGGAACGGCGGGTGGATGGGGTGAGAGCCACAGGACGGGAAATATCGAGAGATCGCTGGAAGTCAGATTGGAGAACCGAAACAGGATAGAGACGACGCCTAAAGAAACTTTACATCAGGTGGGCCTGTTGGAGAAAATCTTGATCATCCTGGCAGATACGACGAAGTCGTAATAATTGAGAATATGGAATGGAATCTCTGCAGTGAGATGAATGAGACGAGATGTAGAGAAGATAACAGTGTGCGTCTGTGGGTTTATAGAAGATGGAAGTGTGGAGGCTGGAAGTACCAAGGGAGACGATCAGATCTAGAAAAGTGACGGACGAGGTAGAGATATGAGATGTAATTTGGATGGATTTATGAAAGTTGCCATTGTAGTCGATGAACCTGGAGATGTCATCTTGTCAGTCAGTCAGTCCAAAACCGTCATCAATGTACACAAAAATAGTGAGGGCATGATTCGTGTCCTTGACGTAGGTGGGAAGAGATGTCACTATGGGTTGGAAAATGCTGTCAAGATAGTCGGCTATATTATCCGTTGGACAACTACATGCTGAAACAGTACCTCCGATACATTGATGACGGTTTTGGACTGACTGACTGACAAGATGACATCTCCAGGTTCATCGACTACATTGGCAACTTTCATAAATCCATCCAAATTACATCTCATATCTCTACCCCGTCCGTCACTTTTTTTTTATCTGATCGTCTCCCTTGGTACCTCCAGCCTCCACACTTCTGTCTTCTATAAACCCACAGACGCACACTATTATCTTCTCTACACCTCGTCTCATCCATCTCACTGCAGAGATTCCATTCCATATTCTCAATTATTACGACTTCGTTGTATCTGCCAGGATGATCAAGATTTTCTCTTACAGGCCCACCTGATGTTAAATTTCTTTAGGCGTCGTCTCTATCCTGATTCGGTTCTCCAATCTGACTTCCAGCGAGCTCTCGATATTTCCCGTCCTGTGGCTCTCACCCCATCCACCCGCCGTTCCTCTGATAGGACCATATTTACCCTCACCTACCACCCCCACAACTTGGCTGCGGTGAGAATCCTTAACCAGTATTGCTATATTTTCCATTCAGATCCCACTACCCGCCAACTTTTCAGTGATCCTCCTTTGACAGCCTTCAAACGCGACAGGAGTTTGAGAGACATTCTTATCACGAGCCGTCTCCCCTGCTCAAACCACAAACACCTTGGTACTGTTCGTTGTGGACGTCGAGTTTGCAGAACTTGTGACTACGTGCTCTGTACCGATTCGGTCTTGTTCCCTAATTAAGCGATTCGACATCAACGAGGGGTTTATTTGTGTCATGGAATATCAACTACGCCATAATATGTAAGCATTGCCAGTTGACGTATGTGGGCGAGAGTGGTTGGCGCTTGAGTGCGAGATTCTGTGAGCTGTGATGTTGAGCAAAAGACTAGCAGCCCGGTGTCTGTCCATTTAAACTCCCCTGGCCATGATGGTAAACCTGACATGCAGGTCACTGGCATTGTCTCGTGTCACTCCAGCAATCGTAGCCAGTTCGCTCTTGAGAATCGCCTTATTGCCCAGTGGGGTTCGCTGTCCCCCCAAAGGTATGAACATATCGCTCTCATACACATAGTACACCCACTAAACATTTCTTACCCCCATGCGCTACCGAACCGATACATATTGATATATTTGTCTGCATATGTATTGGCACATTTGAGCACCTTTGGGTTTTCTTTTGTGGGCTCTGATTTATGCTTGTACGCATGTATTTTTATATACACATGTTTCTTTTTACACATCGGTTCAGGGTGCACACACAGAGTTAGATATGCACAGTTTTATATATCTTGTACCCACCTCCCCATATTTTTTGAACCCTTCCGTTCCGTCTTCTCGCTTGACTGCCTGGTCAGTGAGATATATAGTTGGTCATCCCGCCTTCTCATTTTAGTCCATTCGGAGGCTGACCACGCTCTGGAACACAGGGAAGTTACCCTTTCTTGATATTTCCTTTCTTGAGTATCTAGCATATTATCGCCATGTAGTTAGATTTGTTTACATATCCTTATATATAGTTTTTGTGTGTTATTGTTTGTTGTTCCAGCTGAAGACCTACGTGGCCGAAACGTCGACTTTTGTTTTTGTCCATTACCACGTAAAGCTGTCACCATACCACTTTTTTCTTCTTTTGTTTTAGTATTGCTATTATCATCAGCTTTACAGCAGCTTCGCATCTCTACGCATCTTGGTGCATCTTGATGCCTTTACTTCTTTAATAAACAAGTGACAAAGAAAGTTGAAGCAACGAATAGCGGTTTTGAATTAAGATGACGCGATTTCGTGGACATGAAGGGAGAGGTTCTCAAATAGATATCGGAGCGGCACAATCTCGGAAATACTTTAAATAGAAGAATTGGACACGTTGATGACAAAGAGGTTGTAGAACTCAGTAATTAAATTAATAAGATAAAGAGAGGAAGAGGAAAAACGTCTACTTGACCAGAAGGAAGATATATGATACAGAGAGATTGAGTAGCATTATCTCCGATACAGACAGCATGGCGCTGATTGATTGATTGAATATTTCTGTTTCAAATTGAGGAGAAAGAAAAGAAACTGGTACTAGCAGCATGGATAAACCTAAAGAAAGCATTTGATAAGGTATGGAAGGAAGGGCTTTTGAAGAAAGTGAGAAATTATGGAGTAAATGACAGGATGTACAAATGGGTCAAAGCATACCTGCATAACAGGAGAGCCAGAGTGCAACTGGATGGTCTTAAGAGTAAGAAGGTCTTGCTGTGCCAGGGCATTCCACAGGGAGGGGTACTATCTCCAACACTTTTTCTGATCTACATTAATGACCTAGTTACTGAACTACCACATGGCATCAAAGTGGCAATGTATGCAGATGACTTGGTAATGTGGTGCACACAGGAGTATGCAACAGTGGCCTCCAAATTGTTACAAAGAGCTATGAATGCACTGAATTCATGGACAAATACATGGTGTATCAGCATCAATACAGCCAAATGCAGTACTACACTTTTCACTCTCTCCCCAAAACAAAAAGCAGGAGCCATCTACATAAACAATGAGCCTGTGAAAGAAGACACACAAGCTACAATTCTCGGAGTTACATTTGATAACAAACTATCTTGGAAACAGCTGTGGTGACATCGCATGTTGAAGACATTTAGTCTTTTTTCGTGATTTGAGTGTGTTGTCCAGGTTTCAGATCCATATAATAGTGTGATAGGCACACAAATTTAATATATTAAGAGTTTGGTCTTTAGTATTAGTTTCGTGTTGTTCTATGCCTTATCTGTGAGTATTATGAGTACTAAAGATCTTTGTTTAATAAGTATTGATGATCTTTATTTAAAGATTACTAATGATCTTTACTTAATAAGTTCTAACGATCGTTGTTTAATGAGTACTAAAGATCTTTTATTGATGAGTACTAAAGATCTTTGTTTAATAAGTACTACCGATCTTTATTTAAAGATTACTAATGATCTTTACTTAATAAGTACTAAATATCGTTGTTTAATGAGTACTAAAGATCTTTGTTTAATAAGTATTGATGATCTTTATTTAAAGATTACTAATGATCTTTACTTAATAAGTACTGAATATCGTTGTTTAATGAGTACTAAATATCTTTTATTGATGAGTACTACCGATCTTTGTTTAATAAGTACTACCGATCTTTATTTAAAGATTACTAATGATCTTTACTTAATAAGTACTAAATATCGTTGTTTAATGAGTACTAAAGATCTTTGTTTAATAAGTATTGATGATCTTTATTTAAAGATTGCTAATGATCTTTACTTAATAAGTACTAAATATCGTTGTTTAATGAGTACTAAAGATCTTTTATTGATGAGTACTACCGATCTTTGTTTAATAAGTACTACCGATCTTTATTTAAAGATTACTAATGATCTTTACTTAATAAGTACTAAATATCGTTGTTTAATGAGTACTAAAGATCTTTTATTGATGAGTACTACCGATCTTTGCTTAATGAGTACTAATGAGCTTAATGAGTTTAAAGATTTGCTACCAACCGTCTGTCAAGATGCCAAAGGCCATATCATAACAATGAGTAGAAATGAACAAATGGCGTCAGATTATAGCAGACAGTAGAATTATAAATACTGTATATTGTTAACTAAACCTGAATATGCCATGCCACAAGGTAATAAATCAATTGTGAAAAACACATGTGATGTATTGTTAATATTAAATTTAACACCACAAAAATAAAACCACAAAAGCGAATTAACAAACGGAAAACACTTCAATTCTGAATGAGACGGTGGCCAAAAACAAAAATGACTGTTTTGATGGCGGAATCGAATTGCCGAGCTCCGGATATGGCGTTCAATATTTATGCTTTGCATTAGTTGTCAACAGATAGGCCGGAAAGCTTCCAGCAGACAAATAATGAAAGGAAAATACATTATTGTTGGAATACATAAGACCGAGGATTTCGAGAACAGCAGCAAAAGATATCAATATAATAGGCCGTCTGGTTACATACATAGTGTTGTTGGGGTAAGATGGTGTGCGTACAATATGGTACACAGGGGGGGGGGGCACCTTCACTTAACAGCAGAGGCGGATACTTCATACAACTCTTTCCCCCACCTTACTCCTGTGTGCAACACAATCAATAAAATGAATATCTCATAATTCAAAATAAAGAAAAATTA
The DNA here is from genome assembly GCA_032433765.1 of Megaustenia siamemsis. Classification (NCBI taxonomy): domain Eukaryota; kingdom Metazoa; phylum Mollusca; class Gastropoda; order Stylommatophora; family Ariophantidae; genus Megaustenia; species Megaustenia siamemsis. Next base: position 17,646,511 of record JAVIAB010000073.1, on the reverse strand, counting down.
TAATTTTCGAGTAGACTTTGAAGGGATTCGAGAGCCGCGATAGCTCAGTGGTTAGTGAACTGGACTACAAAGGACTTGAGGTAGGGTTCGATCCCAACCGACGGCTTCCGGATTCACCTAGCCTTAAATGGGTACCGGATTTTTTTCTGGGAAACTAAAGCGGGACGGGCGTAATACCGACCACATTACCCCAAAAATCATGTGCTGAAGGTCTGTAAAATTTATGGTCACTAACACCATATTCCGTATACGCCACTTGGCGTGACGGGGGCTCTTTACTTTTACTTTACTGTATGTAAACAAATTTGAGGTCCGTGCTAAACAAATTAACACCATTATTGATTTGTCATAGATTACTGAATATAAACAAATTTGAGAGCCCTCGGATTGTGAGTCCCTAAAGCAGAGATGGCCAAATGGTGGCCCGCGGGCCTGATCCAGCTCTCGGTCTATTATTCTTCATAATTGAAGCCTCCACAGAAACTTCTATATTAAATATCTATAAATAAAAACCGAAGTTCCAGTAGGTTAAAAAAATAATATAAAGGTAATTTTGAAATAAATAATTAATTGTCTTACTATAAATGATAAAATATGTCGTCAAAGTGCAAGTATTATTTATATGTTACTAAATTATGTAATTATATTGTTTGACAATAACTCTAAGTAATAACTCTGGTCAGAGCCGCGTTAGCTCAGTGGTTAGTGAACTGGGCTACAAAGGACAAGAGGTAGGGCTCGATCTCAACCGACGGCCACCGGTTCACCCAGCCTTAAACGGGTACCGGATTTTTTTTCTGGGAAAGTAAAGCGGCACGGGCGTAATACCGACCACATTACCCCAAAAATCATGTGCTGAAGGTCTGTAAAATGTATGCTCACTAACACCATATTCCCTATACGCCGCTTGGCGTGAAGGGGGTACTTGACTTTACTTTTTTAATAACACTGGTCCTGGCATTGGCTATAATCCGGGTCTCGGTAATCCTTAAGTTAGTCACCACTGTCTAAAGTGTAGATGATTCAGCCTTGCCCTAAATCCAGCCTTACATTCCTTCCACCTTCTTTGAACTCATTATACCTCTTGCAGACATCCTGTGGAAACTGTGAAAAAAAATATTTTATTTGTGGTCCATAATTTGTTCTAATACCTCTTACCCTTCAGCTCTCCCACGTTGTCACCCTGGGTGGACAACCATCTATTTCAGCTCTTAGCTTTTCTCATTAAATTCAAGTCTCCCTCTGTTCAATTTGTTCGCCATCGCGAACTCTGTATTTTCCCTATGATTTATAGATTTCTGCCCCTAACGTTTTTTCATGCCAGAGAAATTCTGACTGGGTACACAGAAAAATTGGAGAGATCATATTAATACAAGTGCACCAAAAACAAAGTTACAGATCAAGCCAACGTTGCCATGACTACAAATAGTTTTATCATTTGAGTTATGTCACCTGCTGACAGCGCCACCAACGGAATAAACGTGTCAAGAAACAATACAAGAGTTAGATTGACATTCACAAATGAATAATTTGACGTTTTAAACGTGTTTGTGGAGGGGAATAACTGCAGACATTGTGAGCAAAAATACTTTTTTTAAGTTCATGATGGATGTCAGGCTTCTGTCTGTTTATGGGGAGAAAAAGGGGGGGGGGGTGAGAAGTGAAATCGAAGTAATAATAAATATAATATGGGTGGGTGGATGGGTGGGTGGATGGATGGGTGGGTGGATAGATGGGTGGATGGGTGGATAGATGGGTGGATGGGTGGATGGGTGGGTGGGTGGATGGATGGGTGGATGGATGGGTGGGTGGATGGATGGGTGGATGGGTGGGTGGATGGGTGGGTGGGTGGATGGATGGGTGAATGAATGGGTGGGTGGATGGGTGGGTGAATGGGTGGATGGGTGGGTGGATGGGTGGGTGAATGGGTGGATGGGTGGGTGGATGGGTGAATGGGTGGATGGATGTGTGGATGGATGGATGAATGGATGGATGGGTGGATCGGTGAATGTATGAATGGATGGATGGGTGGATGGGTGAATGGATGGATGGGTGGATGGATGGATGGGTGGGTGGGTGGATGAATGGATGGATGGATGGGTGAATGGATGGATGGATGGGTGGATGGGTGAATGGATGAATTGGTGGATGGATGGATGGATGGATGGATGGATGGATAGGTGGATGGGTGGATAGGTGGGTGGAATATGAATGAGTGGATGGGTGGAAGGAATATGGATGGGTGGATAGATGGATCGGTAGAATATGGGTGGATAAGTGGATGGATGGATGGTATATGGATGGATAAGTGGATAGGCGGGTGGATGGATGGGTGGATGCATGGGTAGATGGATGATATATGGGTGGTTATGTGGATGAGTGGGTGGATGGCTGGATGGGTGCATGGATGGGTGAGTGCATGGATGGGTGAGTGTGTGAATGGGTGGATGGGTAGTTGGATGGAATATGGGTGGATGGGCGGATGAGTGGGTGGATGGAATATGGGTGGATGAATGGATAAATGGATGGGTGGATGGATGGCTATGTGGATGGATGAATTGATGGATGGATGGGTGGGTGGACGGGTCGTTAGATGGGTGGATAGATAATGAATAGAAGAAGGAATTGATGAATTAAGAGAAACATACGTCACAGCTGTTGGTTTTCATCTCCAATTGGTATTTTAGTTTTAATTTTTGGATTCATTTTGCAGCATTTATTATAGATGTAGATGTCATGAGACGTGCATTCCACTCATTCTTAAAACCGACATTGTATGGAAGTCGTCTGTCTCCGTAACAACTGACACGTTAAACGTAACATTTTTAGCTATATATAATTGTATAAAAATGATATTTTTGTAACTTATACTCATAACTATCCTAAGCTAATTTCTAATATTAGGAAGAAACAGTCATCATTTTATGGCCATGTAATATGAAGGGAATAAAGGGAAAAAGGTAAAGTACAAATCTTGAATCGGCGTCTTAGCACGCGACCCAAATGTGCTTGGCCGCCTATCCAGACGTGTTCGGATACTTCTGGACAGTGTCGCTTCAAGCATCGAAACTCACGATGTGAGGCGGCATTTCTCACTTTCCCAGAGTACTATCCTGGTACCCATTTCTGCCAGCGGCTGGGTCAACCGCGGGAGTATTTTTTTCCAACCACGAGTACAACTCATACTGCTTCCAGTGGGAATCGAACACGGGTTGTCCGAACGTCGGTAATCCAGTCGGGTGGTTTTCCCAACTAGGCTACCGAAGCCCCTGTACAGCTAGAATAAATTGTAACAACTGAGGAAACTGAGGGACGAAGAGATAGAGGGAAGGAAAGTGAAAAGATACCAGACAGCTTAAGAAAATGGCTTGGCAGAAGGTCAACAACAGAAATGATAAATAACTGTCGAGATCGAAAGTTGTGGAGAGACCTGATCACATACGCCAGCAGGCATGGTACTTGATGATGATGATACTCGTAACAGAAAGATAAATCTGAGAGTTTCCAGGACAGAAGATTCTATTTTTAAACCACGAAGGTTTCAATTGTAAGATACAGCTTCTTCTAATCAACTTTGATTGTAGGCCCTACAACAGAAGGGAACCGCGATAGCTCAGTGGTTAGTGATGTGCACTACAAAGGACTAGGGCTAGGGTTCGATCCCAACCGACGGCTTCCGGGTTCACCCAGCCTTAAATGGGTACCGGATTTTTTTCTGGGAAAGTAAAGCGGCGCGGGCGTAATACCGACCACATTACCCCAAAAATCATGTGCTGAAGGTCTGTAAAATTTATGGTCACTAACACCATATTCCCTATACGCCACTTGGCGTGACGGGGCTCTTTACCTCTTTATCTTACTATGGACAGGGAATTGTGAAAGGACATAACCGCCTACGCCAACCGGTATGGCACATGATGATAGTGACGTTTACTCAACCACTCTTATCATCATAATATTTCACATGCTCCAACTTTCTGGTGGCGTTTACGCTACTTCACTGATACAATGTTTCCTTTAACTGATTCTAGTGTCTATCTCCGATTCTCTCGTCATAAAAAACTCTAATCTACAACTATCTTCGACTGTTACTACACTCTGGTTACACTCTGACAATGCTCTGATTATACTCTAACTAAACTCTGACCAAACTCTTACTACACTCCGAGAATGCTCTGACTAAACTCTGACTATGCTCTGACTAAACTCTGTCTAAACTGTGACTATGCTCTGACTAAACTCTGGCTAAACTCTGACTATGCTCTGACTAAACTCTGATTAAAGTCTGGCTAAACTCTGACAATACTATGACTAAATTATGACTATTCCCTGACTAAACTCTGACTACACTCTGACAAAACTCTGAATAAACTCTTACTAAATTCTGACTATGCTCTGACTAAACTGTGACTAAGCTCTGACTAAACTATGACTAAACTCCGACTATACTCTGACTAAACCCTGAATACACTCTGATAATACTCTGACTAAACTCTGTCTATATCGTTACTTTTACTACAGCTGGGACTGTCACTAACCTCTAGCTATTTACTACTGGCTTCCTGGGCCACTTGTCGATGACTAAGTAACTCTGACCCAAGTGTTGGTAAAAACCCAAGAAGAAAGGGGAAAAAAAGATTTTTTAAAAAGTGCTTTAGAGAATCTAGGTTTTCAGGAATGTTCTTCGTATCATCGCATTGAGTGAACTACTTCTCAAAGGATTCATTTGGTTATGGAAGGCCCCGGTATCACTACAAACGAATTAAAATCCATAATTGCTCAACCGCCCGTGCCAGCGTAATAATCCGAATCTCATCTCCCAAACAAAGAAAGGTAACTGTAGTCCCCATCATAGCAGTCTCAGCACAATCCAAAAGACATAAGGCGAAACCGCGCAGAAAGTGAACACAGCCAACTGTTCCCTGTCATACGATATCATCATTCATCGAAAGCAATTGGAATATCAAAACATGATCAAAACGGGTGAGACACACAGCTCACGGTGTGCACAGAACACTTAACTCAGTAGCTACTGCAACAAGCCGGACTGTCGGAGCTACTGAGTTTAGTACTCTGTGTACACCGTGAGCTGTGCTTTTAATCCGGATGGTGTTTCTATATTAAGATTGCTTATGATGAATTACAATATCGTATAAAAAGAACAGTTCAGCTGCGTTCATTTTCGGTGCTGATACGCCTTATGTCGTTTGACATTTGCTGAGTTTGCTATGTTGGGGACTGCAGCTGCCTTTCTTTGTTTGGATATTCGATGAGATATTATATCGGAAATTCCACTGGCACGGGCGTTTGAGCAATTATGGATTACCATTGGTCTGGTGCAGTGACACCGGGGCCTTGGAATAACTATAGCTATAATATTGTTGTTATGGATCCAGCGGCCTGTGACCTGACAGTAGTATAGATCTAGTGATAGGACCGTGGAATGTGTCTTTGAAGGCACATAAATATTTATATAAATAGTCTACACGCAGATCGAGGCACAATTTTTGGTGCCGTTTTTCCTTATATGAGAGTCTACCGTTTTTTCCTTATATGAGAGTCTACCCGCCCATTTTTGTTCCGGTGACCTCTCGGGTGACCTCTCGTGGCGGCGTCGGGTGACCTCTCGGGTGACCTCCCGCGGCGGTGGTGAAGGGGTGGTGGTGGTATCATAAATCTATTATATTCTTTGTACTTTCAATGGTTCCGTAACTTTCATAAATCTATTCTTTCTTTATACTCTCAGGCAATAAAAACAGTGACAAGTTTATTTATTGTTTTAAAAAACTTCCTTTAGAATTAAAGGTAACAGCTTAGGCCGTTACACATGCTACACGAAGCTACGTTAACGAAGTAACTACACGCCAAACGCGAAACACCGCGTTAATTAAGCGAGATCAAAGAGTTCCCGGTAGACGCGCAGCCGCGAAGACGCGCAGCGAGGGGCCGCAAGATCAAAGAGTTCCCGTTAGACGGACCGCGTTTACATCAAAGGATTACCCTTGAGCACACTAATAAATTTATCGCCGTAGCCGGTAAGTGTTCATCAGGAGAGTCATTTAACAGGGGAATTTTACGATACCGATGTTTTAATGTGAGACACTTGGGGTAATTAATATCTTTGCGCTGGTTCGTGTTCAAAGACCGTGTTTCGCTGTGAAAAGTTTTGATTGAATGTTTGAGTGTCAGACTGGCCAGGGGTACGTTAATGACTTTTTATCATCTGAAGATTAGAATACCACTTATCAGGGGAATTTCACGATACCGATGTTTTAATGTGAGACGCTTGGGGGTAATTAACAGTGACAAGTTATTTATTTATTGTTTTATTCGTATATATCCCACAATAGATAACACAGGGGTAGACAATAATATAGTCTTTAACTATTGTACGTTATAGACAAGAATAATACATAAGAAACAAAGTAGTTTATTTACAAGAAGTAATACATGATACTGTTAAATTGCTAAAGGGGAGGTGGTCACGCATGATGGATGAATGTAGGTTGTCGACTGTGCCATGATGGATGAATGTAGGTTGTCGACTGTGCCATGATGGATGAATGTAGGTTGTCGACTGTGCCATGATGGATGAATGTAGGTCCATGATGGATGAATGTAGGTTGTCGACTGTGCCATGATGGATGAATGTAGGTTGTCGACTGTGCCATGATGCCTGTATGTAGATGGTCTAGTGTGTCGGAATGGCTGTATGTAGGTTGTCTAGTGTCGCATGATGGTTATATGTATGTTGTCTAATGTGTCGGGATGGATGAATGTAGATTGGCTAGTATGTCGGGATGGCTGAATGTAGGTTCTGTCTAGTGTGTCGTGATGAGTGTATGTAGATTGTCTAGTGTGCCATGATGGTTGTATGTAATTGTCGAGTGTGCTCCAACAAAGCACAGCGCCATTTAAACGTCTTTGAACACAATGGACACAGATGTTCACCAGAAGAAACTTCATTATGAGAAACCATCTGGAGAAAATCCATTATCCCTTTCGTCAACCATATTTAACATACCTAGTTTAACTTCATCAAACAAAAACATTTCGTTGTAATAGTCATCTCGTTGTAACAGTCACGTATGTCATGTCATTGTAACAGTCATGTCAATGTAGTAGACACGTATGTCATGTCATTGTAACAGTCATGTCAATGTAACAGTCATTTCGTTGTAATAGTCATTTCGTTTTATCAGAGACGTATGTCATGTCATTGTAACAGTCATGTCAATGTAACAGTCATTTCGTTGTAAAAGTCATCTCGTTGTAACAGACACGTATGTCATGGCGTTTTATCAGAGACGTATGGTATGTCGTTGTAACAGACATGTCGTCTTTAGCACTTCAACGAATAACAGACAACAGTAATGGTGAACCTTACAGATAAGAAAACTTAGTTCCAAACCCCAAATTTTCGTCTCATAACTAAAAAGTTGAACTCAAAACATTAAAAATCTAGGTCCAAAGTCAAAATAGTTAGACACGGTAGGGCAAAAGGGCATATTCTTTCCAACCAATACTCCCTATTCTTCTACACATCTGCATCTCGAAGCCTTCGAATTTATATTCAATGTTTGGCTACTGACTATATTTTGCGCCGATTGCTCAGAGTCGATTCTATATTCAACCACTGAACTCTCTGTCGATGTAGTAGACACGTATGTCATGTCATTGTAACAGTCATGTCAATGTAACAGTCATGTCAATGTAACAGTCATTTCGTTGTAATAGTCATCTCGTTGTAACAGTCACGTATGTCATGTCGTTTTATCAGAGACGTATGGTATGTCGTGATGGATGAATGTAGGTTGTCGACTGTGCCATGATGGATGAATGTAGGTTGTCGACTGTGCCATGATGGATGAATGTAGGTTGTCGACTGTGCCATGATGGATGAATGTAGGTCCATGATGGATGAATGTAGGTTGTCGACTGTGCCATGATGGATGAATGTAGGTTGTCTAGTGTGCCATGATGGTTGTATGTAATTGTCGAGCGTGCTCCAACAAACCGCCGTGTCATTTAAACGTCTTTGAACACAATGGACACAGATGTTCACCAGAAGAAACTTCATTATGAGAAACCGTCTGGAGAAAATCCAATAACCCTTTCGTCAACCATATTTAACATACCTAGTTAAACTTCAATCTCAACAATACTTATCTTACCTACTTTAACCCATTAATAAAATTGAATAACCTTTTATCGATAAGCCTTAACGTACTTTAAGAGAAAACAATCCAACTTACTGTGTAAAATAGAATCTCAATCCGTTAGAATGAATAGTAACTTTCCTTGAAGCAACCAAACTTATAACACGAAAGCCCTGAAGGGTCTAGTTTAAATATAAATTGGTAACAAATGAATACATTATCCAATCAGAGAGTGACTATGCCAACATTGACTGATATCTGGATTAACCAATCAGAGAAGAGTATTAGCATGGGAGGCGGAGCAAAGAAATGACTGACATCTGTATTATAACCATTCAGAGAAGAGTATTAGCATGGGAGGCGGAGCAAAGAAATGACTGACATCTGTATTATAACCATTCAGAAAAGAGCATTACTATGAACGGCAGAGTGATTAACCAATTATAGAAGAGCGTAACTTTGAAAACGGTTCCAGTTCCATCTTAAGGTAAATGAATTGGTCGGGTTCTCAGCGAGGATCGTGGGCGTTTCTGGTCCATAGAATGTGTTTGGATAAACTTATGAAGGAGTTTATGTTCCTGGGGGTTGATATTATTCACACATATGATAAGGCGTGTAAGAAACATTCCAAGTTTTATAAAGCGATGGCTAACCTAGTATATACATGATCGGAGAGAAATGAGCTGTTATTTACTGGAATCATTCAGCGAGTCGGTGGTCATGATATCTACGCCACGTTTGTAACCATCGTTATCGAAATACTTTCAGACCGAGTTCACAATTTCGGTCGTCTTGTCGTTCTATATACCCTCGCCTATCGATTAGTCAAGAATCATATCAAAGACATGTTCGACTCTGATTCCGACATTTGTGTTTTAGAAACGGACTTTGGTACTTGGACCGGTGGTATCATCGGAAGAGAATTTGGAGAGTGGTTACTAAAAGAAGGTGGTTTGGAAAATTTTCTAGACCTCTCTAACGAAGAAGCTACAACACTGTGGACTCTACTTCACAACAGCCTTTGGTCTTTAAGAGCTTTACCTAGAAATGTTTATCTGTGAGTTTATATATTTTCCCTAATAAAAGTTTGGTAACCCCACAGCATTTGTTACTGCCTTACAATATTGTTTACCAGGTCACGACACCCTCTCACACTGATTATGAGGGTTGTCCTGTAGTAGGCCTGCGATTGTAATAAGAATGGTTTGCTCCAGCTTTGAAATCTGAAATGTTCACAAAAAGAGATGGTGTTACTCAGTTCCCCTATAATGGGGATGTTGAGTTACTAAAAATAGATTTTGATCTATGATGCAATACCTGATTAGTTACTAAAAATAGAATGTAACCTATGATCCAATAACAGAATACTCATTGCACTGGTGACCAATTGAGACTGATGGAAAAGTGAATTCCCAGTCATAGAAAAGTATGTTGTCACGATAGGTGTGTCAATAACAAGGAATAAAAATCATTAAAGACATCCTAATTAAGTTGTGAAATTTTGGTGGTTGAGAGATAAATCTGAAGATAAGCACATCAAACTATAAGAACAAGGAAACAATCGTATATTACACACTCTTAGAGCCAGTGTTAAGTTAACAGAGGTAAACTTATACCTTATGGCTCATCTACTTTTTCGAATAAACTCAAATTCAGAAGAGGAAGACAGTGATGAAGATAATGATGTGTTAATGAGCACGCAAACCACGACAATATGGCCTAGTGGTAATTTTAATAATGGTTTAACTTTAGACTCAATTTTCAAAAAGACAAATATACTTGAAAGGTTTTTAAACTCTAGTGAAACCTCTAACACCTACATCACCGGCTCTCAAAATCAGGGAGCTGGAAGACTGGAGATTCCAACTGAAATAATTAACAACCACTCCTCGACTGGTAATAGAGATATACAAATCTTTGAACATGATATTTATTTTGAACAAATTAACGCAACGTGGAACGAACAATACGCTTGCAGCCAGCAAAGTGATACACTAAACGATAGAGCTACCAAGGTAAGTAATTGCTTTGGAGTCGAGTTTACCTTTTGATTTTGATATTCTGTTTCACCTTCATTATCTTTATTACTGGGTTATTACACAACTAGTAGAGACATTATCTTTATTGATGATGATAAATAGTAAATTTCCACATGTAATGAAAATTGTGAAACTAGTTGCTAGTAATGATTGACGTTATAGTAAAGGAAACCGAAAAAATAAAGGACTCATCCTTGATACCATAAAGAAGTAACTGTAACATCAAAGAAAAAGATGGCTCATCTACTTTTTCGAAAAAACTCATTAAAATTAAAATAAGTCAAATAAAAACAAACAAATATGATCTTTATATAATGTTTATTTTCACAATAAAACTAGACAACACATGTTACACGTTCAAATATTTATAATTGAACAACGATGCTTTAAATAGTGCAAATATGGATACAAATCATCTGAAAAAGTACACATATAACAACATAGTCATGTGTTTAATGCTTAAATTACAAGTTTACGTGGTCTCCCACGTGGTTTTTTAAATACACAAGGATCGCAAAATTTAACACAATTTTGTTTATTGTTCTTAATAGCATAAGATCCATCAGTTATATTAGTGATCGAACGGGGATCAATTCGTTTGTGAGCTGTGTCTGTGAGAACAGTCGAAAGGTCACTCTGTTGATACTGGAAGTCGTCATAAACGGGAGGAGCAGCGATCGACCACTCACCCTCATTGGTCGTTTGTTCTCTGTCATAGTCTGAGCGAAATGTAGAAGCTCCATCAGTGGTTGCTTGTATACTGTCACACTCAGCTGAGAGAATCGTAGACCCATCACCTGTGGCTACTTGTAGTCTGTCACACTCTGAGAGAATCGTAGACTTCAGATCCACTAAAGTCTCAAATTCAGGCTGTGTTAGTGTTATACCGTAACGTGTTGGGAATTTTAACCCCGTTTTGCCATCGTATTTTCTAAGATGAATTAAAGTCTTTGCTCGATATCTCGAAACTGAGACAGCCTTCAAACCATTCTTCTGTAGAGGTTTTACATACTCGCCATTACGAGCGGCATAGAAAAAAGCACCATCACAGTCAACATTAACAGCGGAATCACACATATCCATTCTAACGGACTCCATTCTAAAAAGCACACGACTTGGTAGCAGGGCTCTGACTTTCTGTATGTAGCAGCACTGAGAACGGCTGCCCTTTATACCCTGTAACAAGGGGGCGTGGCCAGTCTATTTATAGTAACCAATGGAATACGTTCTATTTATAGTAACTGATGCAATACGTCATTGGACGTGATGAGACATGTTCAGAGAGCGGCCATCTTTGATGAATCATGGGAAGTTTGTCCCACGAGGCCGATGTATCCATGGAGTCATCAAAACAAATGATGATCCAGAGGGCGGGGCCTACACTGACAAGTTGGAGACAAACTCGAGTATAGCATGTTATGTTCATTAGAGGGAAGTGTTCTTGTGAACACAGGATTGGGCTTGACAAGTAAAATATCAACTAAACTTTAGTTTCTATTACTTCTGAAATACTTTTTAGAATCTTGGCTCTGTGATCAATAGCTAGGATGGGGGAAATAATTTTGCCACATTCTTGTATACGGTTTATGAAGCGCTCCTTGTCTATAGAAAACTGCTGCCAAGAATAATTGGGTTCGTCATTTTCATCATCGTGGATTGTTAAAACAATCGTTTCTTCACAAAAATGAACCTAGAAGAAACGAGACAATTTAGGTTTAAAGCCAGCAAAAACTTCTAAATGAAAAACACTTTATAATAAAATATCTCTGCACAACTCTGTAGCTGATGTCATTTCTCTTTGTTTCCCTCTGTCTTTTCACCCCTCACGTTTTCAAGTTGGTACACGTTATTACAGCGGTTCTCATTACAAGTCACAACATCCAAGTATTGGATATCTCTTTCGCTTCTCACCTAGTAACCTATTGTCCATGAGTCTCTTGGGTAAGTTAAACCTGCTTCTACGTAAAATTTACTCTACTCCACCTCCAGAGGCTAACACTTCAAAGGATTTACCAGTATTAATATTATTCCACTTGTCTTTTTCTTTGATGTTACAGTTACTTCTTTATGGTATCAAGGATGAGTCCTTTATTTTTTCGGTTTCCTTTACTATAACGTCAATCATTACTAGCAACTAGTTTTACAATTTTCATTACATGTGGAAATTTACTATTTATCATCATCAATAAAGATAATGTCTCTACTAGTTGTGTAATAACCCAGTAATAAAGATAATGAAGGCGAAACAGAATATCAAAATCAAAAGGTAAACTCGACTCCAAAGCAATTACTACCTTGGTAGCTCTATCGTTTAGAAAGGTAAACTCGACTCCAAAGCAATTACTTACCTTGGTAGCTCTATCGTTTAGTGTATCACTTTGCTGGCTGCAAGCGTATTGTTCGTTCCACGTTGCGTTAATTTGTTCAAAATAAATATCATGTTCAAAGATTTGTATATCTCTATTACCAGTCGAGGAGTGGTTGTTAATTATTTCAATTGGAATCTCCAGTCTTCCAGCTCCCTGATTTTGAGAGCCGGTGATGTAGGTGTCAGAGGTTTCACTAGAGTTTAAAAACCTTTCAAGTATATTTGTCTTTTTGAAAATTGAGTCTAAAGTTAAACCATTATTAAAATTACCACTAGGCCATATTGTCGTGGTTTGCGTGGTCATTGACAAATCACTATCTTCATCACTGTCTTCCTCTTCTGAACTTGAGTTTATTCGAAAAAGTAGATGAGCCATAAGGTATAAGTTTACCTCTACTCAATTTATAACCTTCTATTTTAACTAAATACGTGTTAACTTAACACTGGCTCTAAGAGTGTGTAATATACGATTGTTTCCTTGTTCTTATAGTTTGATGTGCTTATCTTCAGATTTATCTCTCAACCACCAAAATTTCACAACTTAATTAGGATGTCTTTAATGATTTTTATTCCTTGTTATTGACACACCTATCGTGACAACATACTTTTCTATGACTGGGAATTCACTTTTCCATCAGTCTCAGTTGGTCACCAGTGCAATGAGTATTCTGTTATTGGATCATAGGTTGCATTCTATTTTTAGTAACTAATCAGGTATTGCATCATAGATCAAAATCTATTTTTAGTAACTCAACATCCCCATTATGGGGGAACTGAGTAACACCATCTCTTTTTGTGAACATTTCAGATTTCAAAGCTGGAGCAAACCATTCTTATTACAATCGCAGGCCTACTACAGGACAACCCTCATAATCAGTGTGAGAGGGTGTCGTGACCTGGTAAACAATATTGTAAGGCAGTAACAAATGCTGTGGGGTTACCAAACTTTTATTAGGGAAAATATATAAACTCACAGATAAACATTTCTAGGTAAAGCTCTTAAAGACCAAAGGCTGTTGTGAAGTAGAGTCCACAGTGTTGTAGCTTCTTCGTTAGAGAGGTCTAGAAAATTTTCCAAACCACCTTCTTTTAGTAACCACTCTCCAAATTCTCTTCCGATGATACCACCGGTCCAAGTACCAAAGTCCGTTTCTAAAACACAAATGTCGGAATCAGAGTCGAACATGTCTTTGATATGATTCTTGACTAATCGATAGGCGAGGGTATATAGAACGACAAGACGACCGAAATTGTGAACTCGGTCTGAAAGTATTTCGATAACGATGGTTACAAACGTGGCGTAGATATCATGACCACCGACTCGCTGAATGATTCCAGTAAATAACAGCTCATTTCTCTCCGATCATGTATATACTAGGTTAGCCATCGCTTTATAAAACTTGGAATGTTTCTTACACGCCTTATCATATGTGTGAATAATATCAACCCCCAGGAACATAAACTCCTTCATAAGTTTATCCAAACACATTCTATGGACCAGAAACGCCCACGATCCTCGCTGAGAACCCGACCAATTCATTTACCTTAAGATGGAACTGGAACCGTTTTCAAAGTTACGCTCTTCTATAATTGGTTAATCACTCTGCCGTTCATAGTAATGCTCTTTTCTGAATGGTTATAATACAGATGTCAGTCATTTCTTTGCTCCGCCTCCCATGCTAATACTCTTCTCTGAATGGTTATAATACAGATGTCAGTCATTTCTTTGCTCCGCCTCCCATGCTAATACTCTTCTCTGATTGGTTAATCCAGATATCAGTCGATGTTGGCATAGTCACTCTCTGATTGGATAATGTATTCATTTGTTACCAATTTATATTTAAACTAGACCCTTCAGGGCTTTCGTGTTATAAGTTTGGTTGCTTCAAGGAAAGTTACTATTCATTCTAACGGATTGAGATTCTATTTTACACAGTAAGTTGGATTGTTTTCTCTTAAAGTACGTTAAGGCTTATCGATAAAAGGTTATTCAATTTTATTAATGTGTTTAAAGTAGGTATGATAAGTATTGTTGAGATTGAAGTTTAACTAGGTATGTTAAATATGGTTGACGAAAGGGTTATTGGATTTTCTCCAGACGGTTTCTCATAATGAAGTTTCTTCTGGTGAACATCTGTGTCCATTGTGTTCAAAGACGTTTAAATGACACGGCGGTTTGTTGGAGCACACTCGACAATTACATACAACCATCATGGCACACTAGACAACCTACATTCATCCATCATGGCACAGTCGACAACCTACATTCATCCATCATGGACCTACATTCATCCATCATGGCACAGTCGACAACCTACATTCATCCATCATGGCACAGTCGACAACCTACATTCATCCATCATGGCACAGTCGACAACCTACATTCATCCATCATGGACCTACATTCATCCATCATGGCACAGTCGACAACCTACATTCATCCATCATGGCACAGTCGACAACCTACATTCATCCATTATGGCACAGTCGACAACCTACATTCATCCATCATGGCACAGTCGACAACCTACATTCATCCATCATGCGTGACCACCTCCCCTTTAGCAATTTAACAGTATCATGTATTACTTCTTGTAAATAAACTACTTTGTTTCTTATGTATTATTCTTGTCTATAATGTACAATAGTTAAGGACTATATTATTGTCTACCCCTGTGTTATCTATTGTGGGATATATACGAATAAAACAATAAATAAATAACTTGTCACTGTTAATTACCCCCAAGCGTCTCACATTAAAACATCGGTATCGTGAAATTCCCCTGATAAGTGGTATTCTAATCTTCAGATGATAAAAAGGCATTAACGTACCCCTGGCCAGTCTGACACTCAAACATTCAATCAAAACTTTTCACAGCGAAACACGGTCTTTGAACACGAACCAGCGCAAAGATATTAATTACCCCCAAGTGTCTCACATTAAAACATCGGTATCGTAAAATTCCCCTGTTAAATGACTCTCCTGATGAACACTTACCGGCTACGGCGATAAATTTATTAGTGTGCTCAAGGGTAATCCTTTGATGTAAACGCGGTCCGTCTAACGGGAACTCTTTGATCTTGCGGCCCCTCGCTGCGCGTCTTCGCGGCTGCGCGTCTACCGGGAACTCTTTGATCTCGCTTAATTAATGCGGTGTTTCGCGTTTGGCGTGTAGTTACTTCGTTAACGTAGCTTCGTGTAGCATGTGTAACGGCCTAAGCTGTTACCTTTAATTCTAAAGGAAGTTTTTTAAAACAATAAATAAACTTGTCACTGTTTTTATTGCCTGAGAGTATAAAGAAAGAATAGATTTATGAAAGTTACGGAACCATTGAAAGTACAAAGAATATAATAGATTTATGATACCACCACAACCCCTTCACCACCGCCGCGGGAGGTCACCCGAGAGGTCACCCGACGCCGCCACGAGAGGTCACCCGAGAGGTCACCGGAACAAAAATGGGCGGGTAGACTCTCATATAAGGAAAAAACGGTAGACTCTCATATAAGGAAAAACGGCACCAAAAATTGTGCTTCGATCTGCGTGTAGACTATTTATATAAGGATTTATGTGCCTTCAAAGACACATTCCACGGTCCTATCACTAGATCTATACTACTCCTGACGCCCATTTGGTAAATGTAATAATATCTGCATATATTTCGTGATCAGTATTCTCTTTCGTTGTGGCAAGATACTGTAGTCTCTGATCAAAGTGCCCGAGTTGAACCCAATATTTGAAGCAGTCATGATACTCCCCTTCTAATCGCTTACCTAGTGGCAGTAAGATCGATGAAGTAGGAGTACGCGATGAAACAAATCTCACACTTTCAAGCTAAGACTTAAAAAGCATCAATCACATCTAATACTCGAAAAGAATAAGCAGCATGTCGCTGCAGGGACATATTTTCTAAATCGCATAGTTCCTATGCAATCTTCCCGATTAAATTGTTACTATATTCATCTTTACATGAGGAAATTAGAGAAATCACCAATCATCTTTACATGAGGAAATTAGAGAAATCACCAATCATCTTTACATGAGGAAATTAGAGAAATCACCAATCATCTTTACATGAGGAAATTAGAGAAATCACCAAGCAACCACTAATATCTTCAGTAATCAAGAAAAGACGATGGACTTATGTTGGACATGTGATGAGAAGAGATAATATCCGAATAGCAAAGCAAGTCCTCAAGTGGGAAACAACAGGTAGAAGAAAGAGAGGTCGAAACAGAGAAACACTGAAAAGAACATTGATCAGAGAGGCAAAGGCAGCAGGAATCGGCTCCCACAATGAGATCGAGATGCTTGAACAGAACAGAGACAAATGGAGAGATTTGATAAAAGATCTTTGCAATGATAGAGACTGCTAGAAACAAAAAAAAAAAGGGAATGATTATCTGGGTCTATGCCCTATGGGGCGGCCACGGCTCCAAATGTCAATGGATAGATATATAGATAGATATGCACCCTTTGTGATACAGAAATAAGATTGAGTGGGCAGAGAATCCGCAGCAAGTTACATTATTTTAAAATAATCGTAAAGCCAATCTGCTGCATCATTAGTGTCAAA
Organism: Megaustenia siamemsis; assembly: GCA_032433765.1. Lineage (NCBI taxonomy): Eukaryota > Metazoa > Mollusca > Gastropoda > Stylommatophora > Ariophantidae > Megaustenia > Megaustenia siamemsis. The sequence goes on along the minus strand of JAVIAB010000073.1, from coordinate 17,629,367 downwards.
TACATAACAGTGCTCAAATGTGGGCACAGACCGTTCATTTTTGTTATTACTCTATTCCCGTACTAAATTTAAATGTAAACAATAAATATTGCAACAGAAAATTGACAAGTTATTGGCAGCTGATAACATTTTAATGAACGTCAGAGAAATATCTAAAGCCCAACTGCTGCAAGATTATTGCGAAACACACAATAACAGCCAAGTGTGGACATAGACCATTAGTTCTTCTCGCACTTTTCCAGTGGAAATGGAAATATCAACAATTAATGTTCCAACAGAAAACTGATAACAATTTGCTATCGGTAACTGATAAGATTTTGGTGAATGCCAGAGATCAATACGATGTGTATAAAACATGCAGACCCAACCAGGCGTTCCGTATCGTGAAACTTGACTTCCGTCTGTCCCTGTAATATAATTACCTGATATTGTTTTTACTGAGATCAGATCGGCAGTCCTCAACAAACAAATAATCAGGACAATTCCGTATGACCAGGACACCGTAAACGAGCATGGGTTGAAAGCGGTCAACGGTTGATGGCTGAATGTTGACGTCAGATCAATGAACCAGAAATCATCATCATCATCATTGAGTGCCGTCTCCGCATCGAAGGTTGACTGCCATGGAGTGCCATTCCACTGTCTCTTGCTTTGATATTGCAGGTTGTCATAGGCTGACTTGTCCATCTTTTGATGTTAATCGTCCATGTTAGTCTTAGTCTGCCTCTGCCTCTTTTACCGTGTATTTTCCCTTCCAAGATTACTTTTACAGGTTGCTGTGTCTTTTAACATGCCCAAAAATAAATCTCGTTTGTCTTGTTTAAATTGCTTTTAGTATTTCTTTTTTTCATTTTCAGTTGTAAAAAAAAAATTAGGTACCCCCATCACATCAAATGGCATAAAGGGAATATGGTGTTAGTGACCATAAATTTTACAGACCTTCGGCACATGATGTTTGGGGTAATGTGGTCGGTATTACGCACGTACCGCTTTACTTTCCCAGAAAAAAATCCGGTTCCCATTAAAGGCTGGGTGAACCGGAAGCCGTCGGTTGGGACCGAACCCTACCTCTTGTCCTTTTTAGTCCAGTTCACTAACCACTGAGCTAACGCGGCTCCCATTATCAGATGTATTAAGACAATATTTTTTTCTTTTTTTTTTTTCCATTCAATTCTTCCTATTCTTCTATACACCCACATTTCAAAGGCTTCAATTTGTACCAAAAACTGGTCAAAATTCTATGTCGCCTTCTCACCTCCTCGAAGAATGATCCTAGATCCTTGAAATAAATTATTGGGGATTTTATCCAAACGACTAAGAAGTATCACAGAGGGAAATCAAACCCAGTACTTCAAATGTATCTATGGAAATGGAAGTCGGATATGTTTGGCTGAAATGAGTAAATGTCGCGGGTTGCTGTAAACCACAACACAAGGAAGCTAGCAGCCGTAAGACCTATTTATTGACAACAAGGGGCAGTAACCGTCCGACGAATTCAGACGTAGAAAGAGGATGTATGTAAAAAGTAGCTTAAACTTGGAAAACTAAGAATCGCTTTGCTGATTGGTGCTGACCGTTGCTAATTCTGCTGATCGTGTCAAATATGCCATCTATCTTATTTGTTATCGATACATTCCAAAATGTGGATATATTTCTCTCCATATAATCTTATTGAGTTGCCATATATCACTTTCCACAGAAATCATTTCTATTCTTGACTTGGGTTTGTCGTCTTGACGAGACATAATCCGTTCAACCACAAACCGTCTTCTGGGTTATTTTTGACTGAAATTGACATTAACACAACAGTATACGAAGATTACAAATAACGCAACAGTAAACGAAAACTACCGATAACAAACAGTAAACGAAGACTACCAATAGCACAACAATAAACGAAGACTACCATTAACACAACAGTAAACGAAAACTACCGATAACAAACAGTAAACGAAAACTACCGATAACACAACAGTAATCGAAAACTACCGATAACACAACAGTAATCGAAAACTACCGATAACACAACAGTAATCGAAAACTACCGATAACACAACAGTAATCGAAAACTACCGATAACACAACAGTAATCGAAAACTACCGATAACACAACAGTAATCGAAAACTACCGATAACACAACAGTAATCGAAAACTACCGATAACACAACAGTAATCGAAAACTACCGATGACACAACAGTAATCGAAAACTACCGATAACGTTAGGGCGAAAGTAAAGTACGAGACTTGAATCGGCGTCTTAGCAGTTTTGCACCCAATGAGATCGGCCGCCTATCCAGAAGTGTTCTGAGACTTTTGGATAGTGTCGCTTCAAGCATCGAAACTAACGATGCGGGCGGCATTCCTCACCTTCCCAGAGTACTACCTTGGTACCCATTTCTGCCAACGGCTAGATCGACCGCGGGGTTCTTACTTTTCCCAACCACGAGTACAGTTCACACTGCTCCCAGCGGGAATCAAACACGGGTTGTTCGAACGTCGGTAGCCCAGTCATGTTGTTATCCCAATTAGGTAACCGAGGACTCGTTAGGGCGCTCCTGTGAAAGCCAACGGCGAAAGATTGGCGCTGTGAAGCACTTGGTCCTGATGAGGTCAGTCCAGACAGCTGACAGAACATTGTTTAAATAGTTTCAAAGTTGTTTAACTGTTTAGTTTCAAAGTATAAAATATGTGGTCATCTTTTGAATCAAACTATTTTCTTAAAATATGTTATACACATCTTTATCTTTAGTTTGTGTCTTCTTCATACTCGTTCACATTTAAACGTAAGAACAGTGCAAGGTATCATTTCCAGTCAGGAACACCGCTGCGATATTTGGTCTCGACATTCCGATTATACTTTAGCAAACTTGTTTATATCGGGTATACATACCCTCACTGATACCTGGTCTTTACAGTCAGGAGTGGTCTGTTTCAAGGACAACCGCAAAGAAAGGTCAAACTATTCCCTGCTTTTGATTTCAAAAAAGTAATCGCTCACAGAAATGTCATAATTCAATTAAATGTCTGACTGCAGGCAGAAGAAATCAATAAATCAGTCAACCCTAACCCCCTATAGATTAAAATTACATAATTCACGTAATGAAAAGGTTTATTCATTCATACTAAGACTATTTTAAGAACACATAACGATATATAGAAGGCAGGAGATGACGACAGTGTTAGAAAGTATTTAAGACAATCTGCTCTTGTGTTCAGCCTGAACTTTTCTAAATCTATGTCAGGTACACATTTATTTATTGCTTTGTTATCGTCACCTCTCTCGTTACCACATTTTAACTTTTTCTAATTATTCTTTCAGTTAACTGCTTATATTTATTAGCTCCAATGAATATTTTTTTTGTTTGTTCTTCAACTAACTTTTTTTTTTATATTATGCTATAGAAAGTTGTGGAGAGACATGATCACCTATGCCAGCAGGCATGGTACTTGATGATGATATTGTACTAAGTTGCCATACACTGCTCGCTGATTGTATCGGGCTTCAGTCCAGGCTGAACGTGCAGACCGGCTTTCTTTAGCGTCGTTCTTCAAATGGAAGTTGTATTTTTACGGATTATATTTAACAAGATAAAATCTTACGATGCACTGTAGATAGAAGATCATGGAAGGACAAGATCGCCTACGCCAGCCGGTATGGCATATGATGATGATGATGCTACTCTAAGTGAACATCTTGGTAGGTGTGATGTCGCAGTCATTTCTCTTGGCCGGAAACTACACGACGAAGTTTGTGAAGCCATCTTTCAATCCATCTGCTCACCAATCATTTAGTAATGGTAATGGTTATGGAAGGCCCCGGTATCACTGCAAACGAATTAAAATCCATAATGGCTCAACCGCCCGTGCCAGCGGAATCATCCGAATTACTAACTCATCTCTAAAACAGAGATAGGTATCATTTAGTAATGGTAATGGTTATGGAAGGCCCCGGTATCACTGAAAACAAATTAAAATCCATAATGGCTCAACCGCCCGTGCTAGCGGAATCATCCGAATTACTAACTCATCTCTAAAACAGAGATAGGTATCATTTAGTAAATCAAATGGTAGACGTGCTGCAGTACAGTGGAACCTCGCTATTCATACACAGTTCGTTTCAGAAATCTGTTCGAAATGTGATTTCTACGAATACAGAATCAATCCCCTCTCCTTCCCTTTTCTTGTTTTTAACTTTTCTTCAACTCCTAGTTCCTTCTAGATGTTCCATGTGCAATTCTTTGACAACGTCAGTGGTATCTAACTTTAGTATAACGAACAGTATTTTTTTCTTCCTTCTTTTTAAGTCAGAAAAGCTTAAATGAAGACAAAAAGAGGCTGTAGCTAAATTGAAATCAAAATTAAATTTCAGGAACCTGGTGACAGTTGTGATAGGTTGAGTTCTGTAGAACTTCTGGGATAACTTAGGAATCTTTCTTTCTTCTTTCTTCACTTCCTCTTGTACCCGTTCGTGTGTCGAGGGAGATACAAAGTTCTGGTTCTCGTCCTTTAGGCGGCCTCACTCAGTGTCAATTGATGTTGTTGTAGCGCTTCTTTGATGTTGTCTGTTCATCTTACTCTGGGTCTACCTCTTGCACTTCTCCCTTTTCCTCTCTTAATATACGCCTTGTAACCTCACTGTCTTGTGGGTGAGGCTTTTTAGTCAAAGGCTAGCGGAGCCAACCATAAACAATCCGACGGAAAGCAACAGAAAACCACCGTCGTAACTTCTTTGTACAATTATGAATCGCCACACAATCACACAATCATCATTTTTTGGCCATGTAATGAGAAGTGAACAGCTGGAATATATTGTAACAACTGGAAAAATTGAGGGACGAAGAGATAGAGGGAAGCAAAGAGAAAAGATACCAGACAGCTTAAGAGAATGGCTTGGCAGAAGGTCAACAACAGAAATGATAAATAACTGTCGAGATCGAAAGTTGTGGAGAGACATGATCACCTACGCCAGCAGGCGCGATACTTGATGATGATGATCATGCCTGACACATGGAGGTGAATCATGGGCAATCAACAAAATAGAGAAGACAATATTTGGAGGTGACAGGAAATGTTTCACATACGAATTTTTTAGGATAGCACATACAGTTAATGAAAGATAAATGTTGATATACACCAGGGAAGTCATGACAACAATCTAACTGTTCACCAACGTCAGGAGAAAACTGTCTTCTTCAGTGGCCATTCATGAGCATAGAACATCTAGAACATACATATTCTTGAAGCTGGGGAAAAAACATTGAAGGAGGAAGAGATAACAAGACACAGATTGATAGTTACTGGACAGTTGTATGGTAGAGTATGACGTCAATGGGGAACGGGCAAATAATTGCAGTGCTGCTGTAAAGCCGGTAGCAGGAAACAAGTGGTGGGGTGTAACATACACTCCTACAAATATGGTGATATTTAACAAAAAAGAAACAACAAAATCATGACGCTTCGGCCCACATGCGGCCTTCAAACGAAAACACCAACACATAGTTTTTAAAAAGTTTGGGTTCTCTCCCCTACCTTGCTAGGCGTATGGGGAATACGGTGTTGGTGCCCATATTTTTCTATGACCCCGGCACGTCTTTGGGTGATCTGGTCGGTATTACACCAGGCCGCCTTTACTTCCCAGAAAAATCTATGGTACCAATTTTTAGAGGCTGGGTGTATCCCGGAGCCATGACAGTTAGGAAAATATCCGCCACTGCTGGGGATCGCCCCTGGACCCTTGTGGTCAGGAAGCGAGCACACTAACCACTCAGCCACCGAGGCTCCAACACAGAGACGGACAAGGAAATGAATAATAAGTAAAGTTCATGTTCTAGAGTAACCAGAACTAGTGGATCAGAAAGTGAAATGGAAAGAGAAGACGAAGACAAGGAATTATGCTACAGGAAACCCATTAATAAAAATAGGAATTAAATTAAATGGCATCAGTGCTTGAACTGAAAACATCTTTAGAGACATCAATTTCTAGAAAGTCATAGTCGCCTTTACAAGTTTACATGGCACATGCTGATGCTGTTTGATATCTTTCAGATAACCTCAGGGGAGAGGAGATAAACGTGCAAATAGGCCCACATTTCATTTATAGGACAATTTATGTTTGTATTATTGTGTGTTCAGCAATCTTGTATTTGTGTCCAATGAGTATCTCATCATCATCATCATCATCAAGTACCAAGCCTGCTGGCGTAGGTGATCATGTCTCTCCACAACTTTGGATCTCGACAGTTATTTATCATTTCTCTTGTTGACCTTCTGCCAAGTCATTCTGTTAAGCTGTCTGGTATCTTTTCTCTTTGCTTCCCTCTATCTCTTCGTCTCTCAATTTTTCCAGTTGTTACAATATATTCTAGTTATCTCTTCTCATTACATGGCCAACAAATGAAGATTTTTTCTTCCTAATATTGGAAATTAGCTCTCTTTTTGCTTTGACCTCTTTCAGAAAATCTTCATTACTCTTCTTAGCTGTCCATGGTATTCTCAACATTCTTATGTAAAACCACATTTCTAGAGTCTCCAGTGATTTTCTTGTCTGTTGTCATATTGTCCATGATTCGCATCCGTATGCTAAGACTGGTTCTACATAACATTTAAGAACTCTTTTTCTTGTTTCTATTGTCAAAAATGGATTGCATAGTATTTTCCTAATTTTTTGGAAAGCTACTTTTGCCTGAGCCATTCTGCATCTCACCTCTTTTGTACATCTTCCGTCTGAGGTTAACAAAGTTCCCAAATATTTAGATTCATTTACCTGTTTTAATATTGTTCAACTTGTCTTTATTTTGCACTGATGTGATGTCTTTTTCTTTGTTTTTTTACCATTACCTCTGTCTTTTTGCTATTAAGGCTGAGTCCTTTATTTGTGCTTTCTTTCACTATAATGTCCAACATTTCTTGTAACTCATTTTCACTCTTAGCGATTAAGATTGTATCATCAGCATATCTTAGATCATTTATATTATCACCTCCAATTGTTATTCCAGGCATGTCTCTTATGGATCTTAAAATAATCTCACTATAAATATTTTAAAAATCTGGTGACAGCACACAACCTTGCGTAACACCCTGTTCCTAACAGGTGACATTCCTAATAGGTGACCAGCTCTTATGGCCGCTGTTTGTTGTCAGTACCTGTTTTTTTTTTATTATTCTTCGATCTTTGCTGTCTACGTTTATGCTTTCTAAAATGTTGATTATCTCTTGGTGTTTTACTTTTGGTCAAATACATTGGTATAATCTATTAAACATAGGCTTAGATCTGTTTTCACCTCTATGGCTCTTTCTACTAAAGATGTTATGATGTATATGACATTGCTTGTTCTTTTATCTCTAACAAAACCACACTGTTCATCACTAATTTCTGGACTGATTTTATTTCGCACTCTTCGCATGATGACTCTTAGTAATATCTAAGTCATATGACTCATAAGGCTTATTGTGCGATGATCATCGCATTCAATAGCACCAGATTTCTTTGGTAGAGCTAAGCACATTGATTTGAGCATGTCGTCTGGTATATATCCGCTGTTGTAGATATCATTCAATATTTTTGTTATTATTTCTATTCCAAAATCACCCATGGCTTCAATCTTTTCTTTAGTTATATTATCTGGCCCAGGAGCTTTTCCTGCTTTCATATTGCGCAAGGCGTCTTCCACTTCTTCTCTGAGTATTTCTGGTCTTTCTCCATTATCCTTAATATTTACTTCCGTTCGTTCATCATTATAAAGATCCTTAATGTATTCTGTCCATCGTTCCCTTATGTTTTCTTGATCAATCAACAGTTCTCCTTTCTTTGATCTTAAACATCCAGTTTTTTATTGCGTTTTTCTTCCTGATAATTCTTCAATTTGTTTGTATATAGCTTTGGCATCTCCTTTTTGTTGCATATCAATCTCTTTGCATCTCTCTTTTAGCCATGCGTCTTTTGCTTCATTGTATTTTATTATAATTTCTTTATTTAATCTCTCATACTCATCTTTATTTTCTTTATTTCTTCTTATTGTATCCATTAGCTGCAAAATGTCATCTGTCATTCATTTCTTTCTTCAATTTGTCCTCACTGGTGGTATGAACTCTTTTGATGTTTGTTGCATTGATTCTTTTAGCATTTCCCACTGGTCATCAATGCTTTTTATCTTCTTTATTGCATTTTACCGGTTCTGAATTATTATGTTATATCTGTCTTGCAACTTCTTGTCTGATTTGAATAAATCTAAATTTAGCTTGATTTTAACTGAGGCTCGTTTTGCTGCTTTTAATTTTACTCTAAGCTTTCCCACAACTAGTACATGATCACTATTGCAATCTGCCCCTGCTCTAGTTTTCACACACACCAGACTGCTTCTAAATCTCTTGCTTATCATTATGCACTCAATTTGATTACTTGCGTTGTCTCCTGGGCTTTTCCATGTCCACAGATGTCTTGGATGTTGTTTAAACCAGGTGTTTCCTATCATCATGTTGTGTGTTCTTGCCCATTCACTAAGTTTGTCACCTCTTTCATTCCTCTCGCCTAAGCCATAATGACCAACTACTTTCCCAACTCTTACCGTTCCTACTTTTGCGTTAAGATCCTTTAGAACTATAGTGTTTTCATGTGGTTTACATTCACGAAGTGCCTCATTTAACTTGTCGTAAAATGTATCAATTTATTTCCTACAGACTGTCTGCTGTTGATGCATAGACTTGTATAAGATGTGTATCTATTGGCTTTCCATTCAATTTCACTAAAAGGACTCTGTAAGATATTGGGTAAAAGCCTTTGACTGTTCTTGCTCTTTCCAAGATGATACCTACTCCTCTTTGGTGTTCTGTACGTCCAGAATAGATTATTTTATGTTCATCAGAACATATCTCCCCTGGTCCAGTGTATCTCATTTCGCAAAGTTCCAGTAAATGTAAACCCATTCTTTTCATTTCCAGTTTGATGTTTTCCAGTTTACCCTTCTGCATGAGTATTCTCACATTCCAAGTACCTATCTTTAGAGTTTGTTTTATCTTTATTTTGCTTACAGAAGTTTGATGACGATCGGATATCACCTGTAGCACATGATGTCCCCTACCGAACGAGGGTTTTCCATTGAAATCCCCCTTAACATTGTTGTCGTGATTTCTAATATTGTGGCGATTCATGACTGTACTTAGAAATTACGACGGTGGTTTTCTGTTGCCTTCCGTCGGTTTGTTTACGGTTGGCTCCGCTAGCCTTTGACTAAAAAGTCTCCCCCACAAGGCAATGGGATTATTTTACTTCAGGGTACCCTCCCTTAGCCTTTTACTCTCCCGAGCATACCTGCAAGGCAGCAGGGCAGCCGCAGTTGAACTGTTTACTAATGAGTATCTATCTCAATGTAATGAGAAATCGAATACCTGATCCTATCATAAGCAAACAATAAAAAATAAATATTAATTTATCAATAAAAAGTCGGTGCGAAACAGTGAGACCTTACAGACTAGAATATATAGCGTTGGAGGTTACACAGTATATGTGCATGGCATCGGTTATTATTTTCTGAACTAGACTCTCATAACTGGACACGAATAACTGGCGCGCAACAGACACGACAATGTAAATATCCAGAAAGTAAGACTAGATGCTAGACCAGAATACAGCATATACGATACCGGAAACTACACGATCAAATATGGAAGCAGTTAAGAGTACGAATTCTGAAATTCGGTTCATGATAATTGAACTGTAGAGAAATGGATGGATCATGTTAGGACTAGATCAGAGGCAAAGAAGTGCATATAAATGCATACAAATTGGAAGCTGCAGTAAAGCTAATTGTAATGCATTTATATGCATTTCATTGCTTTGGCTCTACTAGTACAACACCGCTGCTACTCTATGTTTGTTTATCGTCCTATGTGTTTACTCTAATGCTTACATATTTGTGTGTGTTGTCTGTTTGCTCCTGCTGAAGGCCTATTGAACCGAAACGTCGTTCTAAGTTGTGTCGTTCATTTCTTACGTAAAGCTTTAACCATACCGTTTGTTTTGTATTTTTTTTTTGGGGGGGGGGGGGGGGGGGGGGTAATTTCTCCCGACTAGATCAGAGGCTGTCAACCCAGGGCCGGCGGGGCAGAACTGGCCTGCCAAGCTATTTTAACCGGCCCTTGTGCTGGTTTTGACAAGTACTATATACTCCATTCCCTTGGCTAACAATAAATAAATAAAAAGTATTAGAAAAGCAAGAAATTGATTAACTGACACACATTTACAAAAACATGTAACACATTACTGTTAGTCCAATACCACCAGACTGAGATAGCCTGTTACGTCATGCTTGTCGGTGTCATCATAACCTCTAATGAAATAACCTGTGACGTCATACTTGCTGATGTCATTATAACCTCTGGTGAGATAGTCTGTGACGTCATACTTGCTGATGTCATTATAACCTCTGGTGAGATAGTCTGTGACGTCATACTTGCTGATGTCATTTAACCTCTCTGTGAGATAGTCTGTGACGTCATACTTGCTGATGTCATTATAACCTCTGGTGAGATAGTCTGTGACGTCATACTTGCTGATGTCATTATAACCTCTGGTGAGATAGTCTGTGACGTCATACTTGCTGATGTCATTATAACCTCTGGTGAGATAGTCTGTGACGTCATACTTGCTGATGTCATTATAACCTCTGGTGAGATAGTCTGTGACGTCATACTTGCTGATGTCATTATAACCTCTGGTGAGATAGTCTGTGACGTCATACTTGCTGATGTCATTATAACCTCTGGTGAGATAGTCTGTGACGTCATACTTGCTGATGTCATTATAACCTCTGGTGAGATAGTCTGTGACGTCATACTTGCTGATGTCATTATAACCTCTGGTGAGATAGTTTGTGACGTCATACTTGCTGATGTCATTATAACCTCTGGTGAGATAGTCTGTGACGTCATACTTGCTGATGTCATTATAACCTCTGGTGAGATAGTCTGTGACGTCATACTTGCTGATGTCATTATAACCTCTGGTGAGATAGTCTGTGACGTCATACTTGCTGATGTCATTATAACCGCTGATGAGACAGTCTATAAGCCTTATTTGGCCTGCCTCTAACGACTTCACGCAAATTTCGAACCTGGCTGTTGTCAACGTGAGGCTAATGCAATAACCAGATCATGACTGGTGTAAAGATACATGGTCAAGTTACAAACACATATGTAAGCTTGTTAGATACAAGAAAAGAAGAAAGGATAGGGACGTTAAAGTTGTCTGCTTTTCTCTTTGAAATTCTATTTAAACAGTTTATTTTTATATTGGCACCTGACGTTTGTTAGACATGGGAAGAAACATATGGCCGTTTTAAAAGTCTTCTTGGAATGGAAGGTACAAGGCAGACGAGGCAGAGGCAGACCAAGACTAAAGTGGACTGACAACATTAAAAGGTGGTCAAGTCAAACTATGACAACGTGCACCATCATCAAGACAAGAGACAGAATAAAGTGGCGTGCCATGGCAGCCAACCTTCGATGTGGAGATGGTACCCGACGATGATGACCTTTCGTTGACTGGCTCTTATAAACTGCATTAACTGACGCTAAAGTCAATACTTTGAAGGTGCGCTGAAAGGGCTCTAGTTTGTTAACCTATAATGCTCTAATCTCACGCTCCGGTGTTTGTTTGTTCTCGCGAAGTGACGCAAATCTCGGAGTGCGCGAGAACATGATTTTAGAATTATCGCCATTGTACTTATTGAGTGCCTGCAAGTACAGATAAAAATTCTCGCGGGTTCAGTCAACAGTGCTTTGCTTCCAGGCAATGTTCTGCTTTGTTCAGCAATTTATTTATTTACCAACTATATCTGGACTTCATACAGTGCGTTCCTGTTGTTGTTGTTGTTTAATCGTTTGACGGGTCAAGTAAGGTGATAGCAAAGGTATCATGGTTGACTACATTTTACAATTATGTGTTTTATTTCATGCAGAATGACTCAGGCAGAAACAGCTTTCCAAAAAATGAGGAAGATACTATGCAATCCATTGTTGACAGTGGAAACAAGAAAAATAGTTCTTAAATGTTATGTAGAGCCAGTCTTAACATATGGCTGTGAATCATGGACAATAGGACAACAGACAAGAAAATTACTGGAGTCTGTAGAAATGTGGTTTTACTGAAGAATGTTGAGAATACCATGGACAGCTAAGAAGAGTAATGAAGATGTTCTGAGAGAGGTCAAAGCAAAAAGAGAGATAATTTCCAATATTAGGAAGAAACAATCATCATTTTTTTGGCCATGTAAGGAGAAGAGAACAACTGGAATATTTTGTAACAACTGGAAAAATTGAGGGACGTAGAGATAGAGGGAAGCAAAGAGAAAAAATACCAGACAGCTTAAGAGAATGGCTTGACAGAAGGTCAACAAAAGAAATGATAAACAACTGTCGCGATAGAAAGTTGTGGAGAGACATGATCACCTACGCTGTTGCAGACATCTGATGTTTCGTTATCTTGTTGATCTATCTTCAGTACTTTTATCTTGCTACTTTCATATCATATATATATAGACACACATAACTCGTCATCATAGTTTTCGAACAAATATAATATAGTCTTTATTGTTGACATCCACTTCAAAACTTTAACAACTGGTTTCGTACAATGAACAAACTATACTGTCCTCTTATAATCTAAATGTTCCTTTATTGTAACTGTGTCGAGCCTATCGGCGATGTATATTCACAAGTAACGCTCGTGGTCGTATACAAGTTAACTCTCGATCTTATAGACCTTGAGGTCTTACTTCTAAACCTAAACCAAACAAATCTCTGTACGAACTCTATTAGTCAAACTCTTGATTTCTCTACTCTAACTTCAGGCACGTTCACTACTCTCTTCTGTTCATCTGACTGGTTTCCACCCGCGAGCTGCCGGGGTGGAAGGAGAAAACGACCGTTTTAATCTGCCTGACTCTTAATTGTATCTTCTGCCTTGAGGCAGGTATCTAATCTCCTTTGCTCTCGTCTACTATTTCTGTCTAGTATCTGCCCTCCTCTGGCTTCGTGGGCGAAAAAGGTTAACCGTCTGTAAGTGCTGAGTCTCGAGTCTAAGTCAAGTGTAAGCTAAACTAAGATCTAAGTTTTCTAACTTCTAATCCTATCCTCTGCCTTGAGGCAGATATCTAGTCTCTTCTACTACATCCTCATTGATGTGTACCCTTCCGCTTCGTGTGTGCCAAGTGTATCTTCATCCAAGTGCCGAGTCTAGAGTCTCCGTGTAAGTCTTAGTGTAAGTGTGTCCGTCTAAGTCTTCTCAGTGCCTTTTTGTATCCCTCTTAGCCACTCACACATGGCTAAGGATCATGGGAATCTAATCTATACACGGCTTATCCTTCGTCCGCCTTCAGTCACTCTTTCTTTAACTCCGCCTTTTAATTATGTTCATAGTCTTATTGCTTTAGGAGTCCTGTCGACACCTGTCAATCTTCTTAAACTTCGTTCCCTAGCAACTAAAACTTTCATTGGCCCTTTTACCACATGCGGCGATTTGTTCGTCAGAATTTTTTCATCTCAGACTGTCTATCTGGAATTCAAAGCGCCTGCCGACACAAGAATTTCCCCTTATTTCGCTCGGCTCGGCCCTTCAAAGGATATTTCCGAGCTAGTTCTAGTATTGCTATTTTGTGTCAACACCTGTTCGACGGGAGTCTATCGTCCAGCGGCGTTGCATTATGTAACTTCCTCGGCAAGTGTAGACAACTGTCTGGAATCCCACGTTCAGGTTGAACACCTTTACGTACTTTCTTGCAGTCTTATAGTTGGTTACACCACAGCGTCTGGTACAAATTGGGTAGAGTGATCTCCCACCGACAAATTGGGTAGAGTCATCTCCCATCGGCACACTAGGTAGAGTGATCTCCCACCGACAAATTGGGTAGAGTCATATCCCATCGACGCACTAGGTAGAGTGATCTCCCACCGACAAATTGGGTAGAGTCATCTCCCATCGACACACTAGGTAGAGTGACCTCCCACTGACAAATTGGGTAGAGTGATCTCCCATGGACACATAAGGTAGAGTGATCTCCCACCGACAATTTGGTAGAGTCATCTCCCATCGGCACACTAGGTAGAGTGATCTCCCACCGACAAATTGGGTAGAGTGATCTCCCACCGACAAATTGGGTAGAGTCATCTCCCATCGACACACTAGGTAGAGTGATCTCCCACCGACAAATTGGGTAGAGTCATCTCCATCGGCACACTAGGTAGAGTGATCTCCCACCGACAAATTGGGTAGAGTCATCTCCCATCGACACACTAGGTAGAGTGATCTCCCACCGACAAATTGGGTAGAGTCATATCCCATCGACACACTAGGTAGAGTGATCTCCCATAGACAAATTGGGTAGAGTGATCTCCCACCGACAAATTGGTAGAGTCATCTCCCATCGACACACTAGGTAGAGTGACCTCCCACTGACAAATTGGGTAGAGTGATCTCCCATGGACACATAAGGTAGAGTGATCTCCCATCGACACATTGGGTAGAGTGATCTCCCATCGACACATTGAGTAGAGTGATCTCCCATCGACACATTGGGTAGAGTGATCTCCCATCGACACATTGTGTAGAATGATCTCCCATCGACACATTGGGTAGAGTGATCTCCCATCGACACATAAGGTAGACTGGTCAGTATTACGCCAATGCTGCCGTTCTTGCCAGGAAAAAAGTCCAACATTTATTTAAGACTGGATGAACCTAGAAACCGTTGACCAGGATCGACCTCGTGTCTTGTTGTAGGATGTTGACCTTGGGTTTTGCCATCTTTCTTGCCAAACATAATCAGTTCACACTATCAACTCTAGGTTATATTATTCTGTAATTGTTATTTAATAATTGTAGTTGAACTATATTTTATGCTTGGCATGTGTTCACTAGCAGCTTTTCTATTGCGGCTACATGCTTAGATGAAGGTGAAGATTATTTTGAAGAGCAAAATTGTCTTATTCTTTCCTTTTAATTTGCCTTTCAGCGTCGCGCGTGGGGAGGTATACTTTCTCGACTTTCGCTCTTCTGTTGGCCTCATCTACTATTACATTTCCCAGACCTATTTCATCCATCCATCTTTTTCGTGGTCGGTTCTTGAGTCTGTGTTCTCGCAACGTTTATTAACTCGTTGTGATGTGTTTTGATCTTTCTGTCTTATCACGTGTGCACACCATTTTATCTGTTGTTTCTTTATGTATTCAATGGCAAGAATTATTTCTCCGTTTTTTTTTCTCAGTTCCTTATTCCTGATCAGTGGTTGGACGTTGGCAGCACAAAGTTGGAATGAAAATCATATTGTAGAGGCCCCTTTTTGCCTTTAGGGTTATCAGAATTAGAGGAGCGAGTAGAGGAAAAGGAAACAGTTAAAAATTAATGAGAAGAATTTAAAACCGTGCCATAAATAGTGTCGTTTCCATTGACAGCCATTGTTTGGCCTCAAATTGCCCTTCAACTTTATTTGTCTGTTGTTCTGGTCGACAAGAACTTGGGATAATGTAATCACTCGGAGATCATAACTCCCACAATTTCAAGCACCATCGACCTTATACTAAAGCGATCACTCTGACGATCATTTCATTCGCCCTGTCTGTTTGCTCACCGTCACACATGCGTTATCTCCCTTGGGTGGTGGGAAGCGCTCACAATAGCGCTCTCTTACGTGGACACTCCCTCATTGCCGCAAGAGTAATATCTACTGCGTTTTATAGCACCATGTGCAAACACACTCAACTCATGCCTGCCATGACCTCACGCACACATTGACAGGATCAAATCACTATTCCCCGAGCCGCAATAAATATCCACTGTGCCTGGTCTGTAAACGTCAAGGAAAAATATCGAAGCAAACACAGTGGGGGGTGTTCAGGTATCCCTTATCATTAATGTCGTTGTGTACAGCCTGATAAATGTAACTTTAGCAGGTTCTAGAAACATTTCTCAATTTAGTTGGCGCTGAATGGTTGCGGCTATTTCGGTCTCTCTGGTGAGGTTTTATTTTTTCCCAATAAGCACAACACAAGGTCAAGCCAAACCATTTAAAATAAAAATGAAAACTATCTTAACGACATGATTCCATTAATGGGATCTACCACGGGGGGCATATAGGACCCGAGAATAAAGGCCGCTTGTCCTGAGCTACATCACGAGGTGTTTGGGTTTGAGCTTTTATATCCCCTCCTCCTTCCCCCCCCCCCCCCCACCGGGATTAGAAAAAATAACTCTTGACACTAACCGCGATTCGAACACGCTATCTCCTAGTTTGGATGTCGACTAATTATCGATCTGCCAGCACCTCGCCCATGAAACCGTTTTAAAGAAATGATTTAATACCAGAGCAAAATATTTCCTAAATGATGGTGACAATTGTTGCACAGAAATGTGAAGAGACGAACAGCCTTTGCAGCAAACCTAACCTGACTCTATAAAGTATAACAATAACTACTCGTGCCAGGTATTGCGTTATCCTGTTCACCAACCAAATAATTTATATGTTATATGTTATCGTGAAGAATTATCATCTTGAGTAGAGCCATCAGCATATTTGGTTATCTTGTACGGTAGTTGAACATGATGATGATGATGATGATTTCAGAATAAAACAAGTCGATTATGACAGACTAAGAACAACGAGGTCGTACTAATGATATATTTATTGAGGTTGAAAAATGGGCATCAATCAAGTCCTTAATTCACATTATGAAACATAATCATAATGTGAACTTGGACTTCAATAATATCTCATCCCTAGCAAAGTTCTGGTTCGTATACTCTCCTGTCTAGACTCTCTGATATACTTCTAAGTGAGGCCAATTGGTTACAATCAGAGGCGACTGCTGGTAACGAAATTGTAACAGTTCGTACAGTGTTATCTTTCTTTTGTAAACTAGATTCTAACATGTCTCTGTCACTGTCTCTGACACTTGCGGTTATAGATCCACACACGTCTCTGTCAGATCCTAACACCCACGACCTAAATCTAACCTTAAATATATCTAGTCACACTGATTAGTTGTCGCTATATTTCCTAACTTGAGAGTTGTCTTGAGATGAGAACTCTAGCTAATATATTATTTCATGGTCTATCTTACTACTCATAACAACAGAAATGGAATCCAGTGGTCACTGACCAAGCAACTGGATAATTTAGACTTTGCTGGTTATATAGCTCTCCTATCATATAATCATTAAAAGATTAAAGATACGATTAGCATACTTAATGAGAGATCACAACAGCTGGGATTAAAGATTAATAGCGATAAGACCACCATTATGAGAATTAATGCAGTTGTCAATAACCAAATAAAATTAGGAGAAATACCTCTACTAGACGTACAATCTTACATATATCTGGGCAATAACATAGATAAAGAGGAGGAACAGAAAAAAAAGCAAGAGGAGCATTCGTTGCATTTCTATCTATTGACCTTTCGAGCCGTAACCGGCCCATAGGGCGTGGACCAAGATACACCTTCTCCTATATGAATTTTTGTTCTAGCAGTTTTCTTTTAAAGATATTTTATCAAATCTCGCCATCTGTCTCTGCTCTGTGCAAGCAGTTCTATCTCATTGAGGGAGCCGACTCCTGCTGCTCTTGCCTCTCTCATCAATGTTCTTCTCAGTGTCTCCCTGGGTCTTCCTCTTTTTCTTTTACCTGTTGTTTCCCATATGAGGGCTTGCTTTGCTATTCGATTATATCTTTTCTCATCACATGTCCAACGTATGACCATCGTCTTTTCTTTATTACTGAAGATATTAGTGGTTGATTGGCGATTTCTCTAATTTCTTCGTTTGTTTTGAATTCGTTCCATGCTATACAAGTATTTTCCTTAGACATTTATTTCGAATGCGTTCAACTTGTTTCTATATCTCTTGTAGTTTTGTGTTTGTGCTGATGAGTTTTGATTTCCACAACTTTTCAAGGCTTCTGAAAGACATTGCTGCTTTAGCTATTCTGATTCTAATTTCTTTGCTCGTATCCCCTTCTCGATCAATGTGACTTCCAAGATAGATAAAGTGATCGATGCATTTGGAAACATGTAAATCCAAAGAAATTAGGTTAAATACAAAAATTAAAATTTTTAACTCAAATGTTAAGTCGGTCCTATTACATGGCTGTGAAACATGGAGAAAACAAAATTAACAATCATGAAGATACAGACTTTCATTAATGGATGCTTACGCAGAATAAAAGGATGGAAATGGCAGGACAAAATCACTAACATAGAATTATGGAAATGTGAGCCATATGTTTCTCTCCTGGAAGGTAAAGGAGGTGAGCCATATGTTTCTCTCCTGGAAGGTAAAGGAGGTGAGCCATATGTTTCTCTCCTCAAGTCTACATATGAGGCAGTATTGTAGGATTTGTGTTGTCGTCACGTCTGCTTGGACAGCAGTGGCACAGACCGGTGGTACTTATCTTGAAGTCTGTATCCAGTGCGAAGACGAAATATGATTGTTACACAGAAGATACATTGCCAGGAGTGGAGGCTCTGTTGGACTAGTGGTGGTGTCTGACAATTAGGCACGGTAGTTGCCGACGATGATGGTATTGTCTTCATTGATAACACCACCAACTGACATTTACAGACCATGACCAGGTCGTACAAATCATATGATTTTATTGGAACAATAGAAGACTCATCTGTCAGGTTCTCTCATTACAATATGACAATGGATCACTGGTTTTCCTATGATACTTCATCTCTGGCTATTTTTGGTATTAATCTCTATCTTCGAGCTGCTCTAAGGTACTTCTAATTTATGGCCCACATATTACAAACAGAGGCGATTGCCGATGACTACGTTGCAGCTGTTCATATCGTGGTTTTTATCCTTATAGTTAAACTCTAATTACCACAAGTTAAACAAGGCTCCCATACCACTCATTCTGGTAAACGAAGCCGAATGATTACGTCGGATGCCGTACTTGGAAGAACCTTGGTTTCTGGGGCGTGCAGGTCTGAATATGAGCCGGTTGTCTCAGCTGACTCGAGATATCAACGGAACGCTGCTCTATAACTTGTAAACCGGTTTCAGGTTTCTCACTCACCGCCGGGTGCCGAGCGAATGCCTTCTCATTTATCAAGATGAGGCTTGCAGAAGTGTTGTACTCGAACTTAATTTGACGAACGCAAGCAAGCAAACTCTAACTCAACTACATCTTGTCAAGAAGCGAGCTGAGTTAATTAAAGAGAGATGTGTCCCATAGTAAGGACTCTATTTAGCTGTCTATACACTTTCGGTAGGTTCTAATTAATTTTCTTCCTATTATTTTCTAATATGAACTATTGTGTTGATTTTTCCCTGCTTCTGCCTCTCACTTATTTCCGTTGATGTTGTTTATATACATTCTTCTACGTTTATCTTCGTGTTTTTTCTCCAGTATGACAGGAAGTTGTTAAAGTATCAGTGTTACATCGAGATGACCGAAAGTCTGTCCGGGGAAAAAAAAGTGACAAAACATCTGCAATTGCCTGTTCCCCCCCCCCCCCCCCCCCCCCCCCCCCCCCCCCCCCCCCCCCCCCCCCCCCCCCATCCCGATGTGGTCCACTGGGAACAGTTACTACCCTTTGATCTTGCCGCTGGACAAGAAATGTGTCTCTTATGATCTATCCTCTGACCGGAAGTTGGATCGTTCCGAGCTGTCGCGCGCTTGTGGCGTCCGGAAGTGTCTGGTGACGAACTCCCTGCTCACTATATTACAGCCACTATCCCCTGGGATAAGGATACCTCCCTTCCACACAATGTTATATTGACGTCTCTAGTTTAGCAGCCGGTAATGTTAATCCCTCCGACTGTGTTTGCAGTGGCCTTATTTTCACTTTGCATGTTGGGGTTTTTGTTCTTGTGTTATTGGTTTTGATTTTTCATGGCTGACCATGATTTTCTTGAGTTGGTTTCTCCTTCTTTGTTCAGTCGATGTGCGTATTCGCTTCCTTTATCGTATAGTGTAATTTTATCTAATTGGATGTCTCTGGAAATTACGGTGCACTCCATTAGGGTTTTCATCAGTTCTCGTTATTTCTCGGGAATTTCAGTTCTGTTACGAGAACAGTAGTAACCCGGTGCAGGGTTGCCAGATATATTTTTGGATTTTAGGCAAAAAGTGTTGAAAAAAGCCAAATTAGGCCAAATAGTCAATTAAAAGCCAAAAAAAAGGCCAAACATTTCTGCTATACTCACATCACATGAAACTCTCCAGATCAAGATTATTAACGTCATCCGCATCAGAGCTACCTGATTCTACAGCATACAAATTCTCTGATGTAAATTCTTTGAGCATTTTTGCTGATGGGATGAAGTCTTTACAACATTTGTTTGAAAGCAACAGTTCTGCTCTAATCCTGACAATAGAGTCAAGCAAATGCAGTTGCTTTATTCCTTGCTTTTGTCTTCACTGACGTTACAATGGAGAAAATTCTTTCAACTATGGCATTGCTGCATGGGGTGATCAGACAAGTTAGGGCAAAGTTGGCTAACTCTTTGAATGACTGATGCTGATGTATGCCAATCCAAAACTGTTCACTGTCAGTAGGAAGTCCATCTTTCTTAAACATGGTATCTTCTTTCCAATCAATCAATATAATTTTTCTGTATTGTTCTTCAATAGTGCTGATGTTACTTCCTGCTAGGTGTAAGAAGGGTAAGTCTGAAAACGTTGCTCTCGAAGCTTGATTTAAAATAATCCGTGGACTCAGCTTTGATAGATTTTGAAATATATTACTCGCCGAAGGAAGTCTACATGTTATTTGATTGAGAGCTTCCTCTAGCATACACATACATCTTTCTTTGACATTTTTAATTTCGTGATGAGCGTCAGTGTTGTTGTTCTTTTGTAGGAACGTATTACATTCTGTTAAAAATTTGATACCAAAATCAACTTGATTTATATCCTTTCTTTGTCCATTTGTATCATACAATCTGTTCTGAAGACTTGCCTTTTGTAAAAATAATTCTTGACACAGTTCATGAGGATCAGCTTTAGTTTGTTGAAAAAGGCCATTGAGTCTTTCAAATTCCTGCACAACGGGTGTTGCGAAAACAAAGAACAAGTAATTGTTATAATCTAACATCATGTCCTTTAACAATCGTGCTTTGTATTTTGTGTCAAACTTTGACTGGGCTAATTCAGTACTCATGAAATAAGCCTTTAGCTCTTCCCAATTCATCAGAATATTAAACATAACTTTTCCTCGCACAAGCCATCGAGTAGCTGATGGTTTCTCAAAAGGCAGTGGAGCAGTTCTGGTTGACTCATATTCTGTAGGTGTATTCATCACTGTAAATAATTCTTTGTAGGCTTCTCGTCTTAGGCTACTGTGGGAAAACCATTGCGGTATTTCTGATAGTAAAAATCCTATATTTGACGGTAGCTTAGCTACTGCATAATAAATGCAAAGTGCCAAAGAATGACAAATACATTTCAGCTGTACACATGAAGGAGATACATTTCTTAATCTAGACCACACTGAGTTGTTACAGCCAACCATGTTTGACGCTCCATCTGATGCAAATCCAATGCAATTTGTGAGACTCTGGCCACATTTTTTTATTTCACCATCAATCAAATTAAATATGTTTTCTCCTGTTGCTTCTTGCACGGGAATTAGCCCAAGATAACCTGTTAGAATTTCCTGTTTTCTTTCACTGAAAAACCGAATTAAGATACACAAGTATTTTTGTGTGGAGACATCTGTAGATTCATCTAAAATGATGGCGTATTTCTTGTCCTGAAAGTCATGGATGAGATCCGTTTTTAGTGCTGGCGATATTATATTTTTTATTAAGCATGAACATTTAGTTCTGTGCAATTTGATGTTTCCTAATGTACTGCCCTGGCCATGTGCTGTCATAATTTCACTCAGATGGTCAATTGTGCGAATTGCACAGTGGCAGGTCATGCTTACAGCAATTTGGAGCTCTGCTGTTTTAACTTTATCGTTATTTTGTCTAGGACTTTGAGTGACACTAAGTTGTGTCTGACTATTTGATGGAACTCTCATCATGTGCTTAGATGATTTCTCATGATTTGAGATGTTTCCTCTTTTGGTACAATCGTACACCGGCAGAGTTTACAATATGCTGCCTCTGATCCATCAGAAGCTTTCATGAGCCATGGGTATGTTTCTTCCCAAATACTATTGTACTTACGATTGCTATCATAAGATGCTTTCCATTTCTTTGATGAAGAAGCCATGAGTAACACAAGTAATATCTTTATCAAACACAGCGTAGACTAATGTAAATAATTAGTCGACTTGTTAAGCGCACGTCCTAGGCACACTCCTGTACTCACGACTCACGACTAGTCACGACACGTTCGTTTTGTTTCAATTTTGAAAATGAACTATTTTGAAGAATATTCCTAGAATGAAACATTAAGAATTAAGACCTATGGATTCTGAAAGTGAAAGTAATTTGCAAAAGTGCGCCAAATTCTTATTAAAGTCAGATGATTTGATGCATTTTTGGAGCAAAATAATTATATTTTTAAAGAACTTTTACTGAAATTGTGGTTTATACTTTTTTTTACTACTGATTTAGAAAAAAAAAGCCAGGAATAAGCCAAAAAACCCAAAAAAGCCAAAGAATTTCTTTAGGCCAAACAAAAACCAAAAAAGCCAGATTTGTGGAATTTGGCCTAAAAAAAGCCAAATTGGCAACCCTGACCCGGTGGTGCAGTTACGAGAACAGTAGTAACCCAGTGGTGCTGTTACGAGAACAGTAGTAACCCAGTGGTGCTGTTACGAGAACAGTAGTAACCCAGTGGTGCTGTTACGAGAACAGTAGTAACCCGGTGGTGCTGTTACGAGAACAGTAGTAACCCATGGGTGCTGTTACGAGAACAGTAGTAACCCAGTGGTGCTGTTACAGCTGATATAGACAGTAGCATTAGTTTTCCACACATTACCCTTTGTGTTGATTCTTGTGACTTGAATATAACAAATACATGTGTGTGTGATTGTGTGTGTGTGTGGGGAGGCGGCTGGGTAGTCTAGAGGATAGGCGTCGGCCTGTAGACAAGAAGGTCCTAGGTTCAATTCCCAAATACATGCGGTGGGAAATTAACAAAAATATACAAACATAAATAAGTATAAAAATAAATAAAATCGAATCTTTGGCTTTACCCTCCCCTGGTCTCTGGGTAGTGAGATCCTATGTCTAGCCCTCTCTGGGTAGTGAGATCCTATGTCTAGCCCTCTCTGTGTAGTGAGATCCTATGTCTAGCCCTCTCTGGTAGTGAGATCCTATGTCTAGCCCTCTCTGGGTAGTGAGATCCTATGTCTAGCCCTCTCTGGGTAGTGAGATCCTATGTCTAGCCCTCTCTGGGTAGTGAGATCCTATGTCTAGCCCTCTCTGGGTAGTGAGATCCTATGTCTAGCCTCTCTGGGTAGTGAGATCCTATGTCTAGCCCTCTCTGGGTAGTGAGATCCTATGTCTAGCCCTCTCTGGGTAGTGAGATCCTATGTCTAGCCCTCTCTGGGTAGTGAGATCCTATGTCTAGCCCTCTCTGGGTAGTGAGATCCTATGTATAGCCCTCTCTGGGTAGTGAGATCCTATGTCTAGCCCTCTCTGGGTAGTGAGATCCTATGTCTAGCCCTCTCTGGGTAGTGAGATCCTATGTCTAGCCCTCTCTGGGTAGTGAGATCCTATGTCTAGCCCTCTCTGGGTAGTGAGATCCTATGTCTAGCCCTCTCGGAAAACAAGTTTTTTTTTAAATGCAGAAGGCCCCTGTGGGAATTCTGTGCACGTTAAAACACCTTTGGCAGTTAGAAATCGAAAAAAGTAGGCCAAAAATGGCCGTTGTCAGGGCAAAATTGGTAGGGAAAATCTACCCAAAACGTTAAAAATCTCAACGATAAAATTATAACAGTACCTCTGAAGTAAGAGAATATCTGCCTGTATGGTGGGGGACTCATGAGCACGCGACTGTCGGTGTGAAAAATAGGAAAAAGTGATGTTCACGCAAGATTAAGTTCCTCTGGACTTCGCTAGAAATGTAAAGTTGGTGAACGCAAAAAAGCAAACAAAAACAACAAACAAACAACATATGCGCTTTTCTGAGTATTTTTATTAAAAGTATTGCTTGGCTTTGTACAAGGAACCGTGGAAGTAGGGAGATGGAGAGGTGGCATAGAAAAGATGACATAAAAATGTTGCAAGGCCTTGACTCCGCAGGGTCCTAAAGAATGATTGAAGAAAGAAATACACGGAAGAGGTTTGAGAAGTTTGTCAGTTGTGTTTCAACGGCCCTTAGGAGGGTTATAGGATAGGAGTGTTATGGGATAGGAGG
Organism: Megaustenia siamemsis; assembly: GCA_032433765.1. Classification (NCBI taxonomy): domain Eukaryota; kingdom Metazoa; phylum Mollusca; class Gastropoda; order Stylommatophora; family Ariophantidae; genus Megaustenia; species Megaustenia siamemsis. The sequence continues at coordinate 17,605,051 of JAVIAB010000073.1, read as the reverse complement.
GTTAAGGGATAGGAGGGTTATGGATAGGAGGGTTATGGAATAGGAGGGTTATGGGATAGGAGGGTTATGGGATAGGAGTGTTATGGGATAGGAGGGTTAAGGGATAGGAGGGTTATGGGATAGGAGGGTTATGGGATAGGAGGGTTATGGGATAGGAGGGTTATGGGATTGGAGGGTTATGGGATAGGAGGGTTATGGGATAGGAGGGTTATGGGATAGTAGGGTTATGGGATTGGAGGGTTATGGAATAGGAAGGTTATGGGATAGGAGGGTTATGGGATTGGAGGGTTATGGGATAGGAGGGTTATGGAATAGGAGGGTTATGGGATAGGAGGGTTATGGGATTGGAGGGATTGGAGGGTTATGGGATAGGAGGGTTATGGGATAGGAGGGTTATGGGATAGGAGGGTTATGAGATAGGAGGGTTATGGGATAGGAGGGTTATGGAATAGGAGGGTTATGGGATAGGAGGGTTATGGGATAGGAGGGTTATGGAATAGGAGGGTTAAGAGATAGGGCGGTTATGAGATAGGAGGGTTATGAGATAAGAGGGTTATGAGATAGGAGGGTCATGTGATAGGAGGGTTATGTGATAGCAGGGTTATGGGAAAGGAGGGTTATGGGATAGGAGGGTTAAGAGATAGGGCGGTTATGAGATAGGAGGGTTATAAGATAAGATGGTTATGAGATAGGAGGGTTATGGGAAAGAAGGGTTATGGGATAGGAGGGTTAAGAGATAGGGCGGTTATGAGATAGGAGGGTTATAAGATAAGATGGTTATGTGATAGGAGGGTTATGGGAAAGAAGGGTTATGGGATAGGAGGGTTATGGGATACGAGGGTTATGGGATACGAGGGTTATGGGATATGGGTGTTGTGAGATAGGAGGGTTATGAGATAAGAGGGTGATGAGATAGGAGGGTCATGTGATAGGAGGGTTATGGGATAGGAGGGTTAAGAGATAGAAGGGTTATGAGATAAGAGGGTTCTGAGATAGGAGGGTCATGTGATAAGAGGGTTATGACATAGGAGGGTTATGTGATAGGAGGTTCATGGGATAGGAGGGTTATGAGATAGGAGGGTCATGTGGTAGGAGGGTCATGGGATAGGAGGGTTATGGGATAGGAGGGTTATGGGATAGGAGGGTCATGTGGTAGGAGGGTTATGGGAAAGAAGGGTTGTGGATAGGAGGGTTATGGGATACGAGGGTTATGGGATAGGAGGGTTATGGGATATGGGTGTTGTGAGATAGGAGGGTTATGAGATAAGAGGGTGATGAGATAGGAGGGTCATGTGATAGGAGGGTTATGTGATAGGAGGGTTAAGAGATAGAAGGGTTATGGGATAGGAGGGTCATGTGGTAGGAGGGTCATGGGATAGGAGGGTATGGGATAGGAGGGTTATGGGATAGGAGGGTCATGTGGTAGGAGGGTTATGGGATAGGAGGGTGATGAGATAGGAGGGTCATGTGGTAGGAGGGTCATGGGGTAGGAGGGTTATGGGATAGGAGGGTTATGGGATAGGAGGGTTATGAGATAGGAGGGTCATGTGGTAGGAGAGTCATGGGATAGGAAGGTCATGGGATAGGAGGGTTATGAGACATGAGGGTTATGGGAAAGGAGGGTTATGGGATAGGAGTGTTATGGGATATGAGGGTTATGTGATAGGAGGGTCATGGGATAGGAGGGTTATGGGATAGGAGGGTCATGGAATAGGAGGGTTATGGGATAGGAGAATTATGGTAAAGGAGTATTACGGATAGGAGGGTTATGGGATAGGAGGTTATGGGATAGGAGGGCTGTGGGATAGGAGTGTTAGAAGTTTTGGCTTAACGTTTTTAACATGGTCATAACTGTAGTTAGGGAGTGGAGTGTATAGTCTCCATTTCTCTTCGGTGCGTATTTTGTGGAACAGTGCTATTATTCTTTCGCTCTTTATTTCCGTTTTCTGATCAAAAACAATTACACATTTTTCCAGCTGAGTCGATTGGAGATTGTGATTTGCGCTTTAAACCATCGTTCATTTTATTATGAATCAAATTAACCACAGTAGAGCGTGAGTATCTACAGATGATGAAAATCAGGTGTATTTGCAACAATGTAACAAATATATCTCAAACATTATAACAAATCTATCTGAAATAATATAAAATATATATATATGAAACAATATAACAAATGTATCTGAAACAATATAACAAATGTATCTGAAACAATATACAAATAAATCTGAAACATTATAACAAATAAGTCTGAAACAATATACAAATAAATCTGAAACAATATACAAATAAATCTGAAACAATATACAAATAAATCTGAAACAATATACAAATAAATCTGAAACAATATACAAATAAATCTGAAACAATATAACAAATATATCTGAAACAATATAACAAATAAATCTGATACAATATAACAAATATATCTGAAACAATATAACAAATATATCTGAAACAATATAACAAATAAATATGAAACAATATAACAAATATATCTGAAACATTATAACAAATAAATCTGAAACAATATACAAATAAATCTGAAACAATATAACAAATAAATCTGAAACAATATAACAAATATATCTGAAACAATATAACAAATATATCTGAAACAATATAACAAATATATCTGAAACAATATAACAAATGTATCTGAAACATTATAACAAATAAATCTGAAACAATATAACAAATATATCTGAAACATTATAACAAATAAATCTGAAACAATATAACAAATGTATCTGAAACAATATAACCAATAAATCTGAAACAATATAACAAATAAATCTGAAACAATATAACAAATATATCTGATACAGTGTAACAAATGTATCTGAAACAATATAACAAACTATGCATTGCCAATTTATGTTCTCCTTTGTTGTATTTCTATTGATCTCTTTACCTATGTAAACATAAGTGTCTTGCACCTTGCTATTCAGTTCATACATCTACATCATGTTTCTGTTCGGGACTGCACCCCTGGAGTTTGGTTTCCCTTGACAACCTTATGCGTTAACTACCTGTTCAGAGAACCAGAGTCAAATAAACAAAATGTTCAAACAGTGACTGGTAAATATTTAACACCGGTTACAAATGGCATTTTAATTTGCGAAAACAACTATTTTAGGGACAAGAAAGCTGGTGCAGTCATCAATAATCAAGTAAATAAATAAATAGAATGAAATAAAAAACATGTTCAATACGAATTCTAGCAGGTGCAGTAAACTGTGATATAAATAAAGTGCAACAGCTGTCAAAGATATATAGCTATGCCCAGGAGCAGATTGCAATAGTGACCATGTACCAGTAGTTGGAAAGATAAGAATAAAATTGCGGAAGGCACAGAAATCTCAAAGAAATATAAAGTTAGAACTAAATATACTTAGAGTAGATAAACAGATGAGTGATAAATATGGCATGATAATACAAAATAGATATTATGCTATGAAAATACAGGACATCGAGAAGCAGTGGGAAATACTCAAACAATCGATTCAACAAACATCAAAAGAAGTAATACCAGTGACCAAAAGAATCAACAAAAAGAAATGGATAACAGAAGAAGTATTACAACTAATGGATGAAAGAAGAAAACATAAGAAAGAAGAACGGACATACAAAATATTGCACAAAGAGATCCAGAAAAAATGCAGAGATGTAAAGGAAGGATGGTTGAAACAGAAATGTAAAGAAATGGAAAAACAACAAAGGAAAGACTCAAAATTTATGCACAATCAGTTAAATGAATTAACAGGAAGAAAGAAGTCAAAGTTTCAGGATGTGTTAAGTCAAAGGAAGGAAATATAATCATGGGACAGTAGAAGACAATAGAAAGATGGACAGAATATATCAGTCAACTCTATGATGATGAAAGACCAGAGTTAACAATTCAAACAAAGACACAGGACCACCAATAATGCAGAGTGAAGTGGAAGAAGCAATTCAACACATGAAAAGAGGCAAAGATCCAGGTCCTGACAATATAACAACCGAAGAGATAAATGCATTAGGAGAGCTGGGAGTACAAGTCATAACAAAACTACTCAATGACTATATAACACTGGACACATACCCGAAGATCTACTAAAATCTATCTTTGTAGCCATACCGAAGAAGTCAGGCGCCACTGATTGTGAAGACCATCGCACTATTAGTCTCATGAGCCATATGACGAAAATATTACTAAGAATCATCACGAGACGTGTAAGAAACAAAATAAAACCAGAAATAAGTGAGGAACAATGTTGATTTGTGGAAGGAAAGGGCACCAATAATGCAATATACATCTTAAGAACATTGATAGAAAGATCTATAGAGGTAAAGAAAGATCTATATATGTGCTTTATAGACTACACAAAAGCATTTAACAAACTAAAGCATGTGGAAATAATCAATATGCTGGAGAAATTAAACATTGATGGCAAGGATCCGCTAATCATAAAAAAAACATGTACTGGCAACAAACAGCAGCTATACGCATTAAAAACCAAACAGGACAATTTCAACTTATAAAACAAGGAGTCAGACAAGGCTGTGTTCTGTCGCCGGATTTGTTTTCACTTCACAGCGAAAATATGAGATCAATAGTAGACAAAAAAGGAATTGAAGTCAATGGTCACAACATAAATAATTTGCGATATGCAGATGACACAGTCTTAATAGCAGAGACAGCGAATGAACTACAAGAAATAATAGACATAATAGTAAAAGAAAGTTTCAAGAAACGTCTCAGCCTGAATAGTAAGAAAACAGAAGTAATGGTCATATCGAAGAAACAATCATTACCAGCATGCAGCATAAAAATAAACAGGACAAATTTGAAACAAGTGCAACGCGTCAAATACTTAGGCACAATAATAACGACGGATGGAAGATGCACCACGGAAATAAAAAAGGAGAAAAGCTCAGGCACAAAATAACATTTCAGAAAATGAAAAATATCTTTTGTAACAGATCTATGTCAATAGAAATGAGAAAGAGAGTTTATCGATATCATGCAGCAAGGGAACATGCTGTAAGAGGACATGCAGCAAGGGAACATGCTGTAAGAGGACATGCAATAAGGGAACATGCAGTAAAAGAATATGCTGTAAGAGAACATGCAGTAAAAGAACATGCAGTAAGAGAACATGCTGTAAGAGGGCATGCAGGAAGGGAACATGCTGTAAGAGGGCATGCAGTAAGAGTACATGCTGTAAAAGAACATGCAGTAAGAGAACATGCTGTAACAGGGCATGCAGCAAGGGAACATGCTGTAAGAGGGCATGCAGTAAGGGAACATGCAGTAAGAGAACATGAAATAAGGGAACATGCTGTAAGAAAGCATGCAGCAAGGGAACATGCAGTAAGAGAGCATGCTGTAAGAGGACATGAAGTAAAGGAACATGCTGTAACAGGGCATGCAGCAAGGGAACATGCTGTAAGAGGGCATGCGGTAAGGGAACAAACATGCTGTAAGAGGGCATGCAGTAAGGGAACATGCTGTAAGAGGGCATGCAGTAAGGGAACATGCAGTAAGAGAGCATGCTGTAAGAGGACATGAAGTAAAGGAACATGCTGTAACAGGGCATGCAGCAAGGGAACATGCTGTAAGAGGGCATGCAGTAAGGGAACATGCAGTAAGAGAACATGAAGTAAGGGAACATGCTGTAAGAGGGCATGCAGTAAGGGAACATGCAGTAAGAGAACATGAAGTAAGGGAACATGCTGTAAGAAAGCATGCAGCAAGGGAACATGCAGTAAGAGAGCATGCTGTAAGAGGACATGAAGCAAAGGAACATGCTGTAAGAGGGCATGCAGTAAGAGAACATGCAGGAAGAGAACATACAGTAAGAGAACATGCAGTAAGAGAACATGCAGTAAGGGAACATGCTGTAAGAGGGCATGCAGTAAGGGAACATGCAGTAAGAGGGCATGCAGTAAGAGGGCATTCAGTAAGAGAACATGCAGGAAGAGAACATACAGTAAGAGAACATGCAGTAAGAGAACATGCAGTAAGGGAACATGCAGTAAGAGAACATGCAGTAAGAGAACATGCAGTAAGAGAACATGCAGTAAGGGAACATGCTGTAAGAGGGCATGCAGTAAGGGAACATGCAGTAAGAGAGCATGCTGTAAGAGGACATGAAGTAAAGGAACATGCTGTAACAGGGCATGCAGCAAGGGAACATGCTGTAAGAGGGCATGCAGTAAGGGAACATGCAGTAAGAGAACATGAAGTAAGGGAACATGCTGTAAGAGGGCATGCAGTAAGGGAACATGCAGTAAGAGAACATGAAGTAAGGGAACATGCTGTAAGAAAGCATGCAGCAAGGGAACATGCAGTAAGAGAGCATGCTGTAAGAGGACATGAAGCAAAGGAACATGCTGTAAGAGGGCATGCAGTAAGAGAACATGCAGGAAGAGAACATACAGTAAGAGAACATGCAGTAAGAGAACATGCAGTAAGGGAACATGCTGTAAGAGGGCATGCAGTAAGGGAACATGCAGTAAGAGGGCATGCAGTAAGAGGGCATGCAGTAAGAGAACATGCAGGAAGAGAACATACAGTAAGAGAACATGCAGTAAGAGAACATGCAGTAAGGGAACATGCAGTAAGAGAACATGCAGTAAGAGAACATGCAGTAAGAGAACATGCAGTAAGGGAACATGCTGTAAGAGGGCATGCAGTAAGGGAACATGCAGTAAGAGGGCATGCAGTAAGAGGGCATGCAGTAAGAGAACATGCAGGAAGAGAACATACAGTAAGAGAACATGCAGTAAGAGAACATGCAGTAAGGGAACATGCTGTAAGAGGGCATGCAGTAAGGGAACATGCAGTAAGAGAACATGCAGTAAGAGAACATGCAGTAAGAGGACATGCAGTAAGAGGACATGCAGTAAGAGAAACATGCAGTAAGAGGACATGCAGTAAGAGAACATGCAGTAAAAGGACATGCAGTAAGAGGACATACAGTAAGAGAACATGCAGTAAGAGGACATGCAGTAAGAGAACATGCAGTAAGAGAACATGCAGTAAGAGGACATGCAGTAGGAGAACATGCAGTAAGAGAACATGCAGTAAGAAGACATGCAGTAAGGGAACATGCAGTAAGGGAACATGCAGTAAGAGGGCATGCAGTAAGGGAACATGCAGTAAGAAGGCATGCAGTAAGGGAACATGCAATAAGAGGGCATGCAGTAAGAGAACATGCAGTAAGAGAACATGCAGTAAGAGAACATGCAGTAAGGGAACATGCTGTAAGGGGGCATGCAGTAAGGGAACATGCAGTAAGAGAGCATGCTGTAAGAGGACATGAAGTAAAGGAACATGCTGTAACAGGGCATGCAGCAAAGGAACATGCTGTAAGAGGGCATGCAGTAAGGGAACATGCAGTAAGAGAACATGAAGTAAGGGAACATGCTGTAAGAGGGCATGCAGTAAGGGAACATGCAGTAAGAGAACATGAAGTAAGGGAACATGCTGTAAGAAAGCATGCAGCAAGGGAACATGCAGTAAGAGAGCATGCTGTAAGAGGACATGAAGCAAAGGAACATGCTGTAAGAGGGCATGCAGTAAGAGAACATGCAGGAAGAGAACATACAGTAAGAGAACATGCAGTAAGAGAACATGCAGTAAGGGAACATGCTGTAAGAGGGCATGCAGTAAGGGAACATGCAGTAAGAGGGCATGCAGTAAGAGGGCATGCAGTAAGAGAACATGCAGGAAGAGAACATACAGTAAGAGAACATGCAGTAAGAGAACATGCAGTAAGGGAACATGCAGTAAGAGAACATGCAGTAAGAGAACATGCAGTAAGGGAACATGCTGTAAGAGGGCATGCAGTAAGGGAACATGCAGTAAGAGGGCATGCAGTAAGAGGGCATGCAGTAAGAGAACATGCAGGAAGAGAACATACAGTAAGAGAACATGCAGTAAGAGAACATGCAGTAAGGGAACATGCTGTAAGAGGGCATGCAGTAAGGGAACATGCAGTAAGAGAACATGCAGTAAGAGAACATGCAGTAAGAGGACATGCAGTAAGAGGACATGCAGTAAGAGAACATGCAGTAAGAGGACATGCAGTAAGAGAACATGCAGTAGAGGACATGCAGTAAGAGAACATGCAGTAAAAGGACATGCAGTAAGAGGACATACAGTAAGAGAACATGCAGTAAGAGGACATGCAGTAAGAGAACATGCAGTAAGAGAACATGCAGTAAGAGGACATGCAGTAGGAGAACATGCAGTAAGAGAACATGCAGTAAGAAGACATGCAGTAAGGGAACATGCAGTAAGGGAACATGCAGTAAGAGGGCATGCAGTAGGGAACATGCAGTAAGAAGGCATGCAGTAAGGGAACATGCAATAAGAGGGCATGCAGTAAGAGAACATGCAGTAAGAGGGCATGCAGTATAGAACCAATTCTGACCTATGGAAGCGAGTCATGGACAGTGGACAAACAAATGAAAAGACGATTGGGTGCCACAGAGATGGGATTTCTCAGAAGAATGTTAAAAGTTCCCAGGACAGATAAAAAGACCAATGAAAAAATTCTCAAAGAGGCCAACACAAAAAGGGAGCTCTTAAAAAACATCAGAAAAAAGCAATCAACATTTTTCGGGCACATCATGATAAGATGAAAGTTGGAATACTTGGTTACAACTGGCAAAATAAAAAGAGAGATCGTGGACGACAAAGAGAGAAAATACTGGATAGCTTGGTGTCATGGCATGGAAAACAGTCAATAACAGAACTGATATGGTGCACTGTCAATAGAAGATTGAGGAAGAGCATGATCGCCCACACCAACCGGTATGTCACATTATGATGATGCCTTGGCATTGTGTAGGATATATAGTAATGCCTTGACATTGTGTAGGACATGTAGCTATGCCTTGACATTGTGTAGGATATATAGTAATGCCCTGACATTGTGTAGGATATATAGTAATGCCCTGACATTGTGTAGGATATATAGTAATGCCATGACATTGTGTAGGATATATAGTAATGCCCTGACATTGTGTAGGATATATAGTAATGCCCTGACATTGTGTAGTATATATAGTAATGCCCTGACATTGTGTAGGATATATAGTAATGCCCTGACATTGTGTAGGATATATAGTAATGCCCTGACATTGTGTATGATATATAGTAATGCCTTGACATTGTGAAGGATATGTAACTATGCCTTGACATTGTGTAGGATATGTAGCTATGCCTTGACATTGTGTAGGATATAAAGTAATGCCCTGGCATTGTGTAGGATATATAGTAATGCCTTGACATTGTGTAGGATATGTAGCTATGCCTTGACATTGTGTAGGATATATAGTAATGCCTTGACATTGTGTAGGATATATAGTAATGCCTTGACATTGTGTAGGATATATAGTAATGCCCTGACATTGTGTATGATATATAGTAAAGCCTTGACATTGTGTAGGATATGTAGCTATGCCTTGACATTGTGTAGGATATATAGTAATGCTTGATATTGTGTAGGATATAAAGTAATGCCCTGGCATTGTGTAGGATATATAGTAATGCCTTGACATTGTGTAGGATATGTAGCTATGCCTTGACATTGCGTAGGATATATAGTAATGCCCTGACATTGTGTAGGATGTATAGTAATGCCCTGACATTGTGTAGGATATATAGTAATGCCCTGACATTGTGTATGATATATAGTAATGCCTTGACATTGTGTAGGATATATAGTAATGCCCTGACATTGTGTAGTATATATAGTAATGCCCTGACATTGTGTAGGATATATAGTAATGCCCTGACATTGTGTTGGATATATAGTAATGCCCTGACATTGTGTATGATATATAGTAAAGCCTTGACATTGTGTAGGATATATAGTAATGCCCTGACATTGTGTAGTATATATAGTAATGCCCTGACATTGTGTAGGATATATAGTAATGCCCTGATATTGTGTAGGATATATAGTAATGCCCTGACATTGTGTATGATATATAGTAATGCCTTGACATTGTGAAGGATATGTAGCTATGCCTTGACATTGTGTAGGATATGTAGCTATGCTTGACATTGTGTAGGATATGTAGTAATGCCTTGACATTGTGCAGGATATGTAGCTATGCCTTGAAATTGTGTAGGATATGTAGCTATGCCTTGACATTGTGTAGGATATGTAGCTATGCCTTGACATTGTGAAGGGTATGTAGCTATGCCTTGACATTGTGTAGGATATGTAGTTATGCCTTGACATTGTGTAGGATATATAATAATGCCCTGACATTGTGTAGGATATATAGTAATGCCCTGACATTGTGTAGGATATATAGTAATGACCTGACATTGTGTAGGATATATAGTGATGCCCTGACATTTTGTAGGATATGTAGCTATGCCATGACATTGTGTAGGATATGTAGCTATGCCCTGACATTATGTAGGATATGTAGCTATGCCCTGACATTATGTAGGATATGTAGCTATGCCCTGACATTATGTAGGATTTGTAGCTATGCCCTGACATTATGGAGGATATGTAGCTATGCCCTGACATTATGGAGGATATGTAGCTATGCCCTGACATTATGTAGGATATGTAGCTATGCCCTGACATTATGTAGGATATGTAGCTATGCCCTGACATTATGTAGGATATGTAGCTATGCCCTGACATTGTTTAGGATATGTAGCTATGCCCTGACATTATGTAGGATATGTAGTAATGCCCTGACATTATGTAGGATATGTAGGATATGTAGCTATGCACTGACATTATATAGGGTATGTAGCTATGCCCTGACATTATGTAGGATATGTAGCTATGCCCTGACATTATGTAGGATATGTAGCTATGCCCTGACATCATATAGGATATATAGCTATTCCCTGACATTATGTAGGATATATAGCTATGCCATGACATTATATAGGATATATAGCTATGCCCTGACATTATGTAGGATATGTAGCTATGCCCTGACATTATGTAGGTTATGTAGCTATGCCCTGACATTATATAGGATATGTAGCTATGCCCTGACATTATGTAGGATATGTAGCTATGCCCTGACATTATATAGGATATATAGCTATGCCCTGACAGTATGTAGGATATGTAGCTATGCCTTGACATTGTGTAGGATATGTAGCTATACCCTGACATTGTGTATGATATGTAGCTATGCCCTGACATTGTGTCGGAAATGTAGTAATGTCCTGACATTATGTAGGATATGTTGCTATGCCCTGACATTATGTAGGATATGTAGCTATGCCTTGACATTATGTAGGATATGTAGCTATGCCTTGACATTATTTAGGATATGTAGCTATGCCCTCACATTATGTAGGATATGTAGCTATGCCATGACATTATGTAGAATATGTAGCTATGCCCTGACATTATGTAGAATATGTAGCTATGCCCTGACCTTATGTAGAATATGTAGTTATGCCCTGACATTATGTAGAATATATAGTTATGCCCTGACATTGTGTAGGATATGTAGCTATGCCTTGACATTGTGTAGGATATGTAGTAATGCCCTGACATTGTGTAGGATATATAGTAATGCCCTGACATTGTGTAGGATATGTAGTAATGCCCTGACATTGTGTAGGATGTGTAGCTATGCCTTGACATGTGTAGGATATGTAGTAATGCCCTGACATTGTGTAGGATATATAGTAATGCCCTGACATTGTGTAGGATATGTAGTAATG